>JAODKC010000021.1:3128312-3171088 GCA_026777985.1 Mormyrops attenuatus | reverse complement strand
GGGACCCCTCTAGGGAACTAACAAACAAGCAGTGAGCTTCACAGCAATATGGCGACTGCATGTTCAGCATTATGCTGGCTTCTGTCATTTGTTGTTTAATAATTGGAAGAGAGAGGGGACAGGGGTGGTCTTCTGAAGGGAAAAGGTGGCATTAAAAGTGACATCATAATCCAACCTATTGCTGCAATCCCAGATATAGGAGAAGTATTACAGCTTATTTTCTGCAAAATTAAAAATAAATGTCCTCCAGTGGGATTCCGTTATAAGCTTCCCAGAAAAGCTGAGATAACCTTTGACTCCAGTGTGAGAAGGTCCCTATAAACATAGAGAAGGTTAACGCCGGGCCCACCCCTCACTGGACCCCTGCACTCCCGGATTCGCTAATACTCCCTTTAACTGACCTGCTGTTCAGTGTCAGTTTGGCTCTTCCGGTACCATCCTCCATTTAACAGCTCCTCGCCCCTCGATTGAGAGAAAATGAGAAAAAGATGAAAGTGTTACATTTACATTAGTGCCCGATTATGTGGCTGACGCTCTTACCATGAGTGGCTGTGGGGCCACTGAGGACAATTACATATTTAAATACACAATTCATCGGAAACTTTTCATCTTCCTAAAGTGGCCCAGCTCTGTAAAAAAGAAAAATAATAATAAAAACATCTCTGGGTAGTAAACACATTGTTTCAGGTTGACGGCTGTGCACACAAGCAGGCTGAGCAGAAACAGCTTTGTGTCCTGTCTAAAGGATTAATACCCAGTTGTCAGAACGTGGCTGTCCTCAGTGTCAGCTGCGCGTCAGGCTTCTGAAAAGACCTTATTCTAGTGAGGTCCTTCAGGTTGAAGACTCCGGCAAGTCCTCAGATGCATAATCTGTATCTCAGGATGCAACAAATAGACAAACTTCTTGGGACAATTAAATTAAATCAAAATGTTAACACGGTGAGCTGGCAGAAATTATTATAATAATTAATAACCAAAAACAGACCTGCAAAGCACTTAGAAAATCATCCATGCAAAATATGAGCACATTGTTTTAAGAAATCTACAACTACTGATGCAATTATTTTACATAAATTCAATATTAGAAGCCGAATCACAACATTTATATTGACAGCCCTGGGGCTGCCACATCTCCCAATTGGTTGACCCAAGTGAGATGTTTTTTTTTTCTTTTAACTCTCTCTGATGTGTTTCCCTCCATTGTGGACATTTTTTAATTTAGTGCAGGTAATGCACAGGATTAAGCATATGTGCCAGCGGGACTCAAAAGTGGGGTAATCAGAAAAGCCTGGCGTGCTCATCTGAGAATATTAGAAGCACACATCAGAAGAGATTACTACGGTGCAATTTATTTAATGGAAGGGGGATGGGCCGGGAGTGGGGGTGACTGACAGATAGCGACTGAATGTGCCACGTGGTCTCCAGCGGTCATGTGTGGGAGCAACAGACCAGGAGGCAGGACGCACATAAAGCACCGGCAGTGCAAGGCTGTCAGTGCATCTGTGCTCCTGTGCATTATCATACCCTCCTCTCCTGTATTTAATTACTTGTGGTGCACGTCTCCCCCACCGGGTGGAGTAGCATCGCTGGAATAGCCAGTAGCACTAATACGATGTGACGGCCTTCTGGGTGCTCAGGCTTCCTGGGCATGAGTTTGCATCCACTGGTGTGGCATTTCGATTTAATTCCGGGAAGAGCATCTTCAGCTGCTTATGGCCAAATACCAGTGTGAGTTTTCCTCATTGTCTTCCATTCCCTTTTCTCGCTGTCCTAGTTGTGTCCCGGCAAGCTGTAAAATCTTACCAACAGATGAAATCACTCTTGTATGTTATGATTCTGAAAGCAACCCCTCTCTCCCATTTGTTCCTTCCTCTTCCCCACCTGGCCACCTTGAAATTATTCTGCCATACACTACAGACTAATAGATGAATATTTTTTTGGCACAATTCAGATAGGGGTAAAAAGGCATTTTACTTGATATTCTAGGTTCTTCAGCTTGCATTGGACAGGAAATCAGTTATGCAGAGATGGAGGACCAGGTAAATTTAAACTGTTTTATCAATGCTTTGGATATCCTTCCGTAATGCCAGTCTATAGTCTCAGTGGTGTAGGTGTCTTTGCAGGGCAAGTCCAGGGCATGATGGCAACTTTGTACAACAGAAAAAAACAAATCTGTCCTGAAGTTAAGAAAAGAAGAAGTAAAAAAAAAAAATCTTAATTAATCTCATGTCACACTTCAGTACTTTTTCAATCTTCAGTTTGATTTCTAATCAACGAAGGCAGCATCGGTAATTAGCGGAGCCGAAGCTTCCAGTCGCGATCTACTTCAGCGTAGGTCCTTTTCTCAGTTCCTTTCCTCAGTAGCTCATACTGCCCCACCTCCCGTTCGCGTGCAACAGCTGTTCAAATGAGCCAATCTCCTTTGGCGAAAGGCTCCGAATGGCAAGGGCAGTAGCCAATCATCTTACAGTGTTGGTTTCTAGGCCCACCCTACTCTGTTTGCCTTTCATCCCGTGTCTCAGCTGGATACTGGGAGATCAGCCATCTCTGATGTAAAGGAGGAAACTGGTCCTCTTCTCGGTATGGGTGTGTCAAAAGCATTATTGGTTGGGAAAATTGTTCCACAGATTCATCTTTAGCAAAAACTTCTGGTAGCTTAGCTTATGTCAACCCTACCTTTTCTGACAATGATAAAAGCCTGCTCTTCTAATCACGTCGAAACGAGTGAGAAAACCTAACGAGGGGGTGTTCAGTAATTAGTCGCGCAGCTTCAATGAAAATCCAAACGCATAAATAAGCAGATGTGCAAAATGCAAAGACTCGGCGAACGAGGTCACGCCGTTACGCTCGTTTTCCGGGGCTCCGCAATCCCGGGGAGTACCGGCTCGCGAGCGGCTGCACGGGGCTCCCCTCGCGCCCCCAGGAAGCGCGCCGCGTGCCCGTGCAGCCGCGGTGACTGGCGGGAAGCACGAGCTCAGATCGATGTCTTCGGCTGGCTCCCCTCATGCCGGCTGTCTGGGAACGTCTGACTAATTGCAGGATACAGAGACACGCAGTCTTCAAAAATAGATCGCACGCCGCTCCCCAAGCGCAACAGGGAAGTCCCCATTTTATTATTCTTTCATTCTCAGGATATTATAGGGCTACTTACCCCCTATGAAAATCGTGTGTTTTTATTCCTATTTCTGTACATTCATGTTTTTTTCCACGCTGAGCAGTGAATCATTTTATTATTAACGCAGCAGACCGTTTATTCAAACAAACTTTAAGGAAACAGTATTTAAGAAACGGCATAGATATTTAATAAACATAAATGCCAGTTAAATAAGAGTCCTACATTCATGTCCCTTGTTTGCTGAAAATAACATCCCACATAGGTTTTACCATAAACAGCTTGCTTTTAAGCCACATTAATTTGAGATATGTGCCGAGCTTCTCCTGTGAATGTTCCTTGGGTTGGAGAAGGTCACAGGGCCAAACATAAAATGTCCCAAGTCGATTTTCAGGCTTTATACTACGTGGCTCTATGTGAAAGGTAGGGAGTGGATTAAGCCATTTATCCAGTTAGCAGGGATCCCCCCTTCCTGGGGGAACTTCCTGTTGCTTATGCTCTGTCACTTATCTCTCTCTTCACTCCATCCCAGCCATTTTGAGGTCCAGATCAGCGTTCAAGGAGACTGGTGGCACTGGCTTTCCACTGGACAGAGCACAGGGTGGGGGAGGTGTGCATGGGAAGGGTGCCTGTCTGAATACATATGCTACTTGGGTCTGAAATAAATGTATTATTATTCCTATTATTATTATTTACATGTATTTATGTGACCTACAATTTTGTGCACTGGGCACAGGCGAAACACACATGTAAGCACATTTTCTTGACAGACTCTTAATGTGGGTGCGCCAGGGGGTCGAGTCGCTTCAGTTGGTGAAAAGTCAAGTTAACGACGGAAAAAAATAATTAAGCTTGTGGATGCAAGAAATCAGAGTGATTGTATGAAAGCATTGCATAAATAACATCGGTTTTCAAAATTGTCTTTTAAACCCTAATGCTGGAAATCTAGTGTAAGTAATACTTGGAGGACATTAAGGTCAAATGCATCTGCGCCCCCCCTAAGAGAACAACTGGCCCCAGTCTGGCCCCCCCAGTTGAAATGGTCTAGAAGTGCCACTGCCTGATAGAACCCAGTAGCATAGTGGGTTGGGGGTCATGGGTAGGGGGAGTGCCTGGCAAAAAGTTGTGTATGTCACTCCCTCGTGGCGGTTAGCCGATAAGCGGTCTAAATCTGCATGTCAGAGAAATCAGTAAGGAGTCTGATAATGATGAACGGGCCAATCGGGATGGAGATGCTCCCAGTACATGGGGGTGGGGGGTAGCAGCAGCAGGGGTGCATATGATGAGTGGTGTGGGATGGCGGAGAGCCGATTACAACCAGAGCTGTCCTTGTCTGGTGTCTTGCATTCCTAAGTGCCGTCGCAGTCCCTGCCAAGCTGAGATAGGACAGTAACCTTTTTAACACAAGCAGTTATTTTGAAATAATGGGCACATAGTTAGGAAATGAACTGGCCGTTAGCTGTGCGTTAGCTTTTTTTTTCACTGAATGAAATTATGCATAATTGATGAAACAGTGGAGTTGGTGTGGTCCATTTACTGCTGCCTGCTACACCTCCTATATCTCTTCTGAGTTTCAGGGAAATTCATGTATAGACAGGTAAATTGTTCTTCCCAGTTGCCACATATTGTTAAAATATATCCCCTACACATCTTGAATAATGTCTCACCATCAAATGGTTAAATCGTCTGATGATCACCGAGCATCAGTGCACTACAGATTGCGCTGGTAAATGTTTTGCATTGTCACCATTCACAGCTGTGATGAAGGCAAGACTGCTTACAGCCCCAAGGTGGAAAATTGGATTGGCTGAGAGCGAATGCAGACGGAGCATCAGCCTGGCTTCGAGCTACCATTCACAACAGAGTAAAGGCAGTAAATTTGGTGGGCATAAGCTGGTTTTGTTTTTGTCTTAAGCTGATGCAGGTTCGACTGGGCCACAAGCTTCCCCATGCTATGCCTTTGTACGCTGACATCATCAGCTCCATGATCTGTTGTGCGCGTACCTAACAACAGCACACACTGCGCAGGTAATCAGCTGGATGAATCAGTTGTTTTCTTCCAGGGGAATGATGGCCTTAACTCTGGTGAAGTTGAGTGAACATGTTTCTCCATGGACTGTGGGAGAAAAGGCTCAGCCTAGACATGAGAAGAATCCCATGAGCCTCTCTCTCCAGTCGGCGGTTAATCTCAAGCAGAGTCTAATGATGTGTTTTGTTGGAGAGGTATTCTCAAGACCTGTGTCCTAATAGTAACTTTCCTGTACCTAAGTATCATTACATTCATTGTTCTCCTTCTCTACATTCTGCTGTGTGACTTACGGCATTCGATTCGAGTTGTGTTCGCATTTAGAAAGTGTGTTGTTTCCCTGAGACTGAAATGTGCTGTACTTATTTAGCCTTCAGTCTGCGATGGTGTTCTGGAAAGATAAAACAGGGTCTCTTTCCTAAAGATAGCAGTACTGCCAGGACCTCTTGCTTGCATGGATATCAATAATCATGGGAATTGCTGCATGGTCTTCCCACTTACCTCTTTTTAAGTGGCAACAGCCTGGAGTCTGTTTGCTAGGCCGTCTACTTTGCTGTTGTTATGACTCATATTTATTGAAAACTAGTACAAATAAATATGAGCGCCTTCGTCTGCTGTCATTTCCGCTAATCCAAATCCTGGCATACATTGAATTGAATATGATGCAGTCGCTGCTAGCTTGATACCTTTTTTCTGCTGTTCCTAGTAATTAAGGCATCGATTCACAATAACTGTAGACAAGTTGTACTATTTTACTTATTTGAATTTTTTTCTCCGTGCAAATATTAAAATTGCACATCACTTCAGGTTTTTTTAACAGAACACCCCCACGTTCCTCGTAATATGACCGGTAAAAGACTAATTAATCTGTTTTTTTATCTGCTTCCAAATCACACTGGGAACATAAGCAGTGTTTTGTGGAGGACTACCATTTCCCATCAGGACTCCGTGTTACCGCCAACACGTGGCAGCCTGCTTTTTGTTCCGTTCGCGTATAGCTTCTAGTACAGTTGCATGAAATCTGTATTTTTTTTATCCACTGCCTCACTTATTTTTTAAAATAACGTCGTTATATTTTGTTATAATTTGAATTTATTTTGGTGCTGGCATCTCATCTAAGGTTTACCTGAGCCATCTGCTCTATGCTCCCTGGGATAGACTCCAGGCCCAGTTCTGACCCTGAGCAATATAAGCAGCTGCAGGATGGATGGATGGATGGATGGATACATTTTTTTGTATTTTTCTGGGGAAATGGGGCATGTCTTCGTTGCCTTTCATGTCTGGGACCTTGAACAGACTGTAATGCGTTTTAATAACACCAAAGGAGCCCTGCAATAGAATTTCTGTTTGCATGCATCTGTTTGCATGCATCTGTTTGCATGCATCTGTTTGCATGCACAAATTCATCTGGTGAGTGAGAGACATCTTAATTTGCCAGGGCATGTGAATGGGGTTGGTCAGCAAACTGAAATGTGCATGCCAGGACATGCCAGGCAGTTTGAGGGGGATTACCTGGCCCAGGTGGCTGACAACAGAGTACACAGTAGGGTATGTGCTGCCATTCACTCCCAGTGGGCTATCTGGTACACCATGCTCTCTGTGGTGTGGAGAAAATGCCTAATACAAGCACAGAATTACTAGTAGCAAGACCTGTTGATAGCATTTGTGAAGAGAAAAAAATATCACTAGGTTATAAAACAATTCCTGCATCGTTTGGGGAAATGGTGCAGCAGATATGGCGATGTGTGCAAAGCAGGGAAAATCAAATGAGGACTGCAATAATTAAAGCGGGCCTTTGCCGGTGTGGGGATTGCTGCTGCCTGAGGAAAGGCATCACGCGGGGACCACCACCTGCCGGCACGTTAAGACGGGGCTGTCCTGTCGCTTCCTATCGGCGGAGGGCTCACCCAGACGGCTCTGTGCGCCTCTGATCGCCTGGCTCGTGCTTCTCCTGATGTGTATTTATAGAACCGTGTTCTCCCTCATCTTCCTTCCTGTGCATAACAAATGCAGCAAATGGATCCTGCTATGATAAGATGAGCTGGCAGCCGCTACAGCTGTTCGTGGAAGAAGGCAACGTGTCCATGTGTGTATGTACACACACAAACACGTACACACAGCCCCCTCACATTTTTACACATGCATACATATTCACTCTTTGGGAAACATACCTTCCCTCTTTTTCACACACACATTAACATTCACTTTTTCAAAAACACACACACATGACACAGACACACTTGACCCTCTGTCCCTTTTTCACACATATTTACATTCTGCTTTTCTCTTTCTTTGAGAGAGAGAGATGAGCGCAGGGCTCCTTGTTGGTGTGGCCCTCACTGGGACCCTGATGGTGGGGCTCCCTATTGGTGTGGCCCTCACAGAGACCTACTCCATCATACCATTTAAGGAGAATGGACAGCTCTCCTCTGCATGCTTATTATCTCTCCACGAGGATCAGGAAGGCTATTGGTCGTGCTCTCACCCCAGCGTACCTCCATCCGAGTAACGGCGACCCAGTTAAATGCCACGGCAACGCCGCTGAGAGGCAGCCATGCCAGGACATTGCTGGTCCTCAAACGTGACAGAAGACATCAACTAACTGTCTGTCTATGAATGTTTTAACCGCTTAATTCCCTGGGGCTTCTGTAGGCTTGAGTTGTGCATCATTATTTTTAGCATGCTGTATAGTGCCATATAAGGATTTTAAACCAAGACAAAATATATCAACATGTAGCAGTGATGTGTGATATTAACACTCTGAGACAGTGGGAGGGCTTGGATATTTCTGGGGAGCGGCGATTTCACGAGACACGACCCTCTGTTCACCTGTAATCCATTGGTCATTATATGGTGTAAGTCTTCCAAGAATGATTTTTTTTGTGCTAATTATTATTTGTGCTCACCATCCATCAGTTTCCATGCCCCTTGATCTGTTTCACATCACGAAGATGGAGTGTGTCTCTGTATAATGCACTTTTGCTGTGTCACTGTTCACTATCTGTGGTTGAATATTTCTCCAGTGTCTTCCTGATTATTGATTTTTTTTATCCCTCCTGTAAAGTGACCTTGAGGTTGTGAAAGGTGCTGTATACAGTAAATGTAATTATTATTATTATTATTTGCAGTTAAATGTGTGTGTTTGTGCAGTGTGTCCAACTTGTGTCCAGATGCCTGGACACAATCATCAGATAAGAGAGTAAAATATCCTGAGTTGTTGAGCTTCTTGTCAGTAAGCTGCAGGCCGGAATATCCAGAGGGTCCTGGTTTCAGTTCCATCAGTATGTTTTCCAGTTTTACAAATCGGTGATAGGCAAAGCAGGGCTGGTTAAACTCGGAGCACACACTGTGCTGGAGCATGACTAAAAATGCATGTATATAAACATGATGATGCTGAAGTTGCATAGCCTCTTATCCAGGATAGTGTTGTGTGCCTTGGGCCTCTCCCAAAAAACACAGCATTCAAGATGGGACATGCCCTGGACGGGATGCCGGTTCATTCTAGGGCAAACACAGTCACACATTAAGAGACACCACTTTGGCTAACCGTGTCACACTGGTCTGTGGAAGGAAATCAGAGCACTTGGAAGGAATGCAAACACTGAGAGGACATGTAAAATCCACAGAGATCTGGGGCATTGAGGAAAGGTGAATAATAAAAATAATAATGACATTGATGATGATGTTGTCAAAAGAAGATTATGTAACAATGTCACATTTTTTGTAAATATTTACAGAATGCAGTGTGTTTGTATAGCTTATTGACTTAGTTGTTTGCTTAAGTGCTAGGCTAGCTTTTGGTTCCCACATGTTCACCCTCAACCCTGATTGATGGTCCCCTTGCAGGTTCTACTGGGATCTGACCATGCTGCTGCTAATGGTGGGCAACCTCATCATCATACCTGTGGGCATCACCTTCTTCAAGGACGAGCACACCCCGCCCTGGATCGTCTTCAACGTTGTGTCGGACACCTTCTTCCTCGTTGACCTGGTGCTCAACTTCCGCACGGGCATTGTGAAGGAGGACAACACCGAGATCATTCTAGACCCACAGCAGATCAAAGTAAAGTACCTGCGGAGCTGGTTCGTGGTGGACTTCATCTCCTCCATCCCCGTGGACTACATCTTCCTTATTGTGGAGACGCGCATTGACTCGGACTTCTATAAGACGGCCCGCGCGCTGAGGATTGTCCGTTTCACTAAGATCCTGAGTCTGCTACGTTTGCTTCGCCTGTCCAGGCTCATTCGCTACATTCACCAGTGGGAGGAGGTAAGACTCTCGCTCATATACCAAGATCGAACAATTCACATTCTCTGTGGATGCCCTCTCTTGGTCACCACTGTGTTTCTCAGCTTCAAAGTAAATAATAAAGGATTGCCAGCGACATTGAAGATCTTACAGCAGATTTTTTTTTCCTTGTACCCTCAGTGTTTTGACTGATCTTTGCCTGTCTGTGGGGGACAGGCAGCCTGAGGTGATTTAATGCTTCGTTTTACTGGGCAGTTGAGAATATAAACAGGCCTTTATGCAATTTTTCCCCCGAAAGTGAAAATAATTATGGTCCTTCCTGACTAGCTGGGGTCACGGCAGATGGGCTTGATTGACACACCTGGAGCTTGGATGAGGCCTTAGCTGTATACCCTGCAGAGTCCAGCGAGTCCTGAGCTTAATTATGAGAGCTGTTGGGGATGCTGTACTCTAACACAGGCTAACAGAGGGATGGAGGGGAAAATCCCACGAGAGTCACTCACATTCCAGTAGGACAAGGGGCAGAAGGGTGGGCTCCCCCTGATCCAGAAGGAATAGGTACTGTATTAATGTATTTAAGCTATTATACTGCAATCGTGTGCCCCTCGTTACTGGTCTAACTCATTTAACACTGTTTAAACACCTGCAAAGTGTCTGACGACAATGAGCATAAAAATGATCAAATTTCCCTCAGACAGGTGACAATTTGCACATCATATTGAAAGTAGGAAATCACTTATGATGCTGAAGCATATACAGTACAAAAATGTACATATTTCCCAGTATGCACCAGCACGAGAAGCGTCACCTTTCCCAAAGTAGTTTTTTGATCACTGGTGACTTAAGAGTAGCACGTCTTCTGTAAACTGCAAGGACAGCAGCTTGGAATCACCCTGACTGGGTTCAGCTGGTGCCCTTGGTTGACCAGTGAACTCTTCCCATCATCGTTAAGCCTATAGATGGCAAATTATCTTTGTTCCTGAGAGTATTGTGCGGGGCGCAGATCATAATGAGAAAAAACATCCTAAAACGCATTGGGGAGGCCACATAACTGCAGGCAGACAGTGCTCATTCACTCCCCCATGAGGAAGGCTCGCATCAGAAGGGGAGAGGATCCTACTGCTGACGCACCCAAAATTTGTGTCACCTTTGTTTCACTGCGAGCCAGCCTCTTCCTGCAGTGCTCCTCGCTGTGAATGGCGGTGACTCAGCCAGCCTACCAGGAGGGAGCCGGTGACACTCTCCGAGAGAATGTGACTTCGTCTGATTGCGAGTCAGAGCCAGCTGTCAGCAATGGGCATATGGCAGAGCTGAGACAGAAACTGACGCTGCACTTAGAGTAGCGGGTGAAATCGCTGTAACGGGTCGCTAGACTCTCCGTCTTGGCCTCTCTGTCACTTGGCTGATGTGGTGACAGTTTTGCTGATATTCAGACTAAAGATTCTGTCTGTCTTGTCCGTCTGTCTTGTGTCATGCCGACCGACAAGTACGATGCATTTACCTCATGCATTATTGACTGCTTGCTGGGAGTAACTTCACCAACAGAAATGTTTCTATGAGCTATTCGAATTCATTCATATTCATGTGTGTATATGTGTGCATGTGTGTGTTTGTTTGTGTGTGTTCATGCACGCGCATACATTTGTGTGTGTGTGCATGCAAGTGTGTGCCTGTGTATATAGCAAAAGGTCTCAGCATTCAAGTAACTGGTACGGTCATGGAATCGGCACATTTCTAAAATAACTATATAACAAAGAATGATAATGAGTGATAACATTATTCCCTCAAAAATACACTAAACTAACTAACAGTACAATAATCATTCATTTGTGTGTATAAAATGGTTAAAGTAAGTATAACAATTGTGTTGCAATTTTTTTTTCAAGAGTTACATTAAACTATCTGGAAAATTAAATTTTCTGTCGGATACAAGATCATTAAGGCTTACTGTATATTTAATTTTTGAATATAATTTTAATGGCAGTTGAATCTGCGGATGAAAGCATCCTGCTGGAAAAATTCTGTGATTGAACTGAGAAAAACTGTATTGTCAATCGTTCTGTTATCTGATCACCTAAAGTCAAGAGGACACATGAATGTCATCATAAACAGAACCATGTAAGACAGGAATGGGAGGCATGGAGAGAAATTTACCCAGAAAGGACAGGATAGCTTTTCAAAGTGAGTGCAAGGAGAGACACACAGTGAAAAGGTCGCGGAAAGGTTTACATCTGCCGGTGGCATCGGGGTCTGGGTGCCTGTTCTGGGACAGAACCCAGCTATGAAGAACCTGGTTCTTCTGGAAGGCAGACAGACCCATGGGACAGGAGGACTGGAGCATGGAAGGGGGTGACTTTATCGGCACCTCCAGGACGAGACGGGCAGGTGACCCGTGTGGCGTTTATGATTACGGCTTCTCTCTCTCTTGCATGAATGGACACAGTATAAACTCACAATGGCCATTGTTTCTCTAGCATGCAACAAACTTGCTTTGTGCTCAATACCATGACATCTGCCCTAACTTTCTCCCCAACCAGCTTCTACACCCTCCTCATGTGTCATAAGAGCCCCATACTATCAGAAGTGGTGCACCGATGTAGAAATTTTGGCCGATGCCAACAATCAATATATTTTTGTCTAGTATTACTGATACCGGTAACCAATATTTTCTGCATATTTGTGTCTTTTTCCTATGTCCTGAGTGTATTATCAAAGAAACAGACCAAACAACAGCATGAGATAGAGAGATGAACAACACATTTATTTTAAACTCCCTGACCTTTAAGTCTACTTTTCTGTAAGCCAGAACTGCCTGCTATCTGACAGTCTGACAAACGCAAAGCATGGCATCTTACTATATTGAAAACACTACAGGTCATAAACAAAAACCTGCTTAACACCTGCTGGTCAACTGTGACACTACAGAGTGTATTGCTGGCAATTTTAAACTAAATTAATGATTTGAAAAATGCCAGCCTAACAGCAGATAGGAAAAACAACTGTTCTGCTAACTTTGAAAATTGACTAAATCGGCTGGCAATGTTGACCAAGACTGACACATTGGCCTGAGCAGATGTTTTGATTTGTAATGAGCATCAGCCGCTACCAATATGTTAATGGATATATTGTACATCTCAATGCGGATGGAAAGCGAGACAGTGACGTCTCAGTCCCTCTGTGAAATATCTCCTTCCTGTGGTTATTGTGTCCGGCTGTGCCGTGCCCCGTTAATGCGGGCATCTGCAGTCAGCCAGAATTATGGCCCCAGGGTCCTCGCGGAAGAGTACGGGGCCCGCGGGTGGCCAATCCGGCAGGGGGCTGGGGCCTCGGGGAGGGACGATAAGGCCATGGCAGCGGGGGCCATGTTCCTGCGGAGGGGCCCCTTTCATTTCCGCCCAGGCGAATCGCCGTGGGTAAATAAATAAATAATGCAAATCGGCTAATCAGGCCCAGCTCCGCAGGAGCACTCTTGGGCCAAGGACTGCGCTCTCGGAGATAAGGGTAAGGACAGAGAAAAGGCGCGCTAGGGTATTATTGAACGCACAATAAAGCGTGCCACCGTCGCTTACAGCTCCTCACGGGTGCAAATTCACTCGTGCGATATTAATATCCACTGCTGGGTATCTTGGAAGACTTTTAAATGAAAATGTGTAATCCACACCACTCATGCACGTTTGCACACCCTGGCCATCTTCTGGAAGCATCCATGGTGTATTATTTAAAAAATAATAAAAACGAAAAACAGGCTCATTGAAATGCATTAAAGTACACTGCCACCTGTGGACGGCGATTGCTAATGTTTCTGCATCGCCATGACAGACAAAAGCAGGCATCGCGTTTTATAACCTAATCTGCCACATTAGACACTGCTGGGCTACTGGTTTTGGCTAGGCCCCGGGTCAGTTCCTCGTCCGATTGCAGACTTATATCCTCCGTATTTCCTGCTTATTAATAACTGCCCCGTGCACGTTCGATTTCTGCGTGTTTCGTGATCCGATGGGTTTTCTGGCAAAGGGGCTTTAAAAGCATTTGTAAACACTATTAGAAACATTAAAAAGTCTCACAACCCACCATTGCTAGTTTTGATCCATGTACTGAATAATCCATGGGCTGCTAATAGAAGGTCTCACTCTCGCTTGCTAAAACGGCTTTGCAGGGCACATGATACCACATGCCCGCTGGAGAAGGCCTGAGGCAGGTAACTGGGGCCATTTTTCAGCTGCCGTTTTACCATGCGGTGCGGGAAGAGAGTTTGAAGTTTGAAGTTTGAAGTTTGAAGCCGCAGTCAGAGTCACCATGCATCCAACCGTGTGACTTTCCTGCTCAGCAAGTGAAGTGGAGTTGACAGAAGAGCGTGTGATTCCAGGGAGCTGCAGTGGTGACCTTAAGTTTGCATGTCCCATCGCGCTTGTGGGGCTGTTGTTTATCAGGCCGATCGCCGTCCTGCTGATGGACTTCACTTTGCAGCACTGAGCATTTCCAGCAGCCAGATGTGCTGTGTGAAGCACAGGTCAAAGGAAAATGTTCTCAGAAATGTTCCCCAAATGCCTTTGAGACCTCTCGGAAACACAGAGCGTCAGACGGGATAGTCTCCGTGCTCCGAGGAAAACCTCCCTCTCTCTCGTTCTCCCTGCAGGTGCGGCCAGAATTAGCAAAGTCATCTCTGTTCTAGTTCATGACCACCCCGATAGTGCCAGTCCCCTTTCCGGTTCCTAAGGCACTCACCTGGTCAAGGTCATGCCGTGTCTTTGCATGGTGCGGCAAGAACCAAGAGGGGAGTCGTTCAGGGGTCTTGATTCTTCCCGCTGAACGAGGACTGCGGGAGAGTGACGGTCCCGCTGTTGTCAGATGTGATGACATCATAAAGGGCGTGCAGATGAGGATGGTGATGGAGAGAGACCACAGGCGTGTCTCGCTTACACCTACCAGCCTAAACGGGTTTCGTCTGTGAGTCTGTTAAAGGAATGGTGAAAAAATGTATTCATTACTCATTGTGAATAAATTCTATTCACGGTGGCAGTACTAGTTCTATATATGCCAGTAAATGTCTGTAGAAATGCAACAAGAAGGAAAAAATGACCATGACAGATGTACATTAGACTGCATAAATATATGTCATGTAGACAGTGGGTTAAGAATGAATCTCCTAGGTCATGGCTGGTAAGGTAATGCACTCTGGCAATTACTGGGCAGCCCGTCGTCACGGCTCTTGGTTAGCGCAGTGCACCTCAGCGCCTCATCAGTAATACAGCTCTGTTTACTTGACTACAGATTCTGCCTGGGTTATGATGGTATCAGCGAGCGGCAGCGATCCATCCAGACCCATCTAGACCCTGTGCAGGTGTGTGCGGGTGTGTGATGGAAAACAAGAGATCATGAGCCAGAGGGTTAGAGATATTAACCAGGGCTTGTTAACCGTCGGTGCTTCTTCAAGCTGTCTGGATTCTGAAATGCACTTGACCAATCTTATAATTCTATAATAATATAATCCATTCAGTATGCGCTGCTGCTTTTTAGAACTTAGGTTTTATTTGTTGCATCTTCTTAAAACTTTCGCCACTTAAATGATTTCATCACCTGAATAGATTTGCATAAAGTAGGACATCCTTTCCCACGTTATGTTGCTAATGATGTCAATAAGACAGAAAGAGAGACCGAAACAGGAATGCGTGGAGTAGAAATGTGTAATCTTTGGATAGCTCCTCGCTTGATTGACGAGCCAGTCGTGATTAAACTGAGTGGCGTTTATTTCATTATTTTCTGCATCTGTTAGAAACTCTGACCTAGACCTTCCTATGCACACTATGATCTAATTTCAGGAGATGAAATTAAGTTCTGAGAGGCTTTGCTCACAATGTTATTTTCTGTGCTATCGGTTTTGTCTGCTGTCAGTTGTTGCTAAGCAATTGACCATTATCTAGGCAAATAGTGATTGGTATTCAAGAAATATAACATTTCTCTGAATTAATTTCAAGTCACAGAAAAGACCAGTACGTTTCCATCCTGTGAGAAGCAAAATTGTACTATCTCTACCTCTATCATTCTCCTGGTGACATCCCAGTCGATGAGATAAATTAAAACCTTAGAAACTGAGGAAAGAGTCATGTAAGTGGAATGAAACCTTGCTTCTCTGTTGTAATAGCAGCATACTGTATTTCCTTCAAATAAAATTGGCTAATTGTGATTCTGTTATTGCCGGGTGTTAATTCAATCCTTAATATACAGTGACACAAATGAAATCCAGAAGATATTACTTGTTCATAAGGTATTTGTAATTCCCTTTACTGCGGTCGGGGATCGTGATTCACGGGGAGATCTACAGGAGGAGGCAGATGCCTTGGCAGATGAGGGAGAGCCCAGCCAAGGAAGAAGGGTCTCCTTGGGCTGCAGAAGTGTGCTGAGCAGCGAGGGCTTTGAAAAGGAGCCTGAAGGGGCGCACGCTTTGGGATTTCAGCTAAACCTTCCCGGGAAGCTCGCCACTTCTCCTAATCTCATCTGAGAGCTAACTTTCCATCCGTGAGTGAGCCCTGCATTCTCCATCCCCATAGAAAGAAGCCCAATGGAAAGTGCTGTTTGCCCCTGTGCCATGACCTGTTCCATGAATTTTTATGTTATTGAGGGACAGTCACACCTGCACGCCAGCTGCGTACCGGCCGGTGCCCCTGCGTCTCCCTGCGGCCCTTTTACCGTGGCCCCGTCGTCACGTTTTCAGCCCGGATGTGGTAAATGCTGCATGTATTAATTAAGGAAGGCACAGGGCAAGCCGCAGACCCCAGCGGTATTATGCAGCTTTAAATTACAGAGGCCATTAAAATCCGCCAAGTCGCTGGCATCCAGGAGAATCCCAGGAGTGCACTTATCATAGGTCAAGCAAACACTGCCTCCGTCCCCTTATCGTGCAGGAAAAGGGGCTGTGCTTATTATTTTAGGGATTCTCATTAGGTTATTAGATTGCCTTAATGTTATCTCCTCTCTTAAAGCCAAATAATTATTCCCATTCAAAATCCCTTTAATGCAGGGGTCCTAGTCGTGGTTGCCCAATGCATATGCCAGCTTTAAAGTACCATTTCATCCACTTAGAACCCCAGCCCTGAGAGCCAGCTAAATTAGCCCTACTGGGAATATTAATGGTTCAGCTGGGTGCTTAAGCACCCTTTTACGATGAAAACCTACATTTCAGGCAGCTTATAGGGTCTATCATATATGTATCTAATTATGTCTTGCGATTTCATGAGGTTAAAGTATGTAATGTGTGAAGTGTCATGTTTTCAGACATGTAGGCAGATGGCCTAGGGTATCAACGTATGAACGTGTTCCCTTCTGCTGCCCCGCAGATCTTCCACATGACCTATGACCTGGCCAGCGCCATGGTGCGCATTGTCAATCTCATCGGCATGATGCTGCTGCTGTGCCACTGGGACGGCTGCCTACAGTTCCTGGTGCCCATGCTGCAGGACTTCCCCCCCGACTGCTGGGTCTCCAAGAACAAGATGGTGGTGAGCACTCAGGCCGCGAGTCCCCCGCCCTCCCCAGGCCTAGCTGCGGTGCTAATTGTAAATGTATTCCAGGCAGGGTTGCCCATAAGGGGGGAGAAAGGTGAAGACTTTCAGGGGCCTAGACAGTAGAGGGAGCCATGGGTGTGTGAATAAATGGTAGCTTTCCTTTGGGGGTGGGGACTCTAATATTTCATGGGCCCAGCCATGTTTTTGTGTGGCCCTGAATGTCTGTCAGGCAAATATGACTTGTTGTAGTACGACGTGGTAGTCATTTAGGTTCATAGGTTATGCAACATGGAGTGACGTAGTCAATGTGGTATAGTAAGGGATAGAAGAGCTTCAGCTGTCTTTCAGCATAATGATGTAGTGTTTACATATGCAAAAGAATGACCTTTAGGGTTTTAATTAATAAACCGAGTGGAGACGTTCAGGTGCCCAATGGCCCTCCCCCAAATATGGCAGGGTGGCAAAGTGAGGCTTTTATGCCGTATTGATGGTAAGTGGGTTAGGTACCTTGCACCTTAGATAGATATCTGCTTGAATGCTGTTCTGTCCAGTTCTTAGAGTGAATAGCGGGATGTATTTCATAGGAACGATGCTGCCCATCTGAGACACATCTCAGGTCTGTTATATAACTGACCGCTGGACCTGCGAGCTGCCTGCTGTGTACAGTAACCTGGCACGTTACAAATTACCGCCGGTTCTTCAGAGACCTCATTTATTATGAGGACTTACCGGCAGGCCCACTGGGATCCTGACACATCAAAGAGGACGCGTCTGCCATCTTTGAAGGCCCAGAGCCCAAGATGACAAACATGATCACGTCCAATTCAAATGACAACCTTTAACGCCGCCAAGGATGAAAAAAAATAAACAAAAAAAAAATGGATAAAAAATGGCAGTGTGCGACCACAAAAAGGGCCATGCAAAAGGCTGACAGCTCATTTGGATCTGTGTAATGGGTACAAATGGTAATCGGGTTAGCAGCTGCCTGGAGTGGAGGCTATTACAGAGACGGCCTGTCTTATGCACAAATTGGCCCTCATCTGATAAATTGCTCCACAAACTACCCATTTTCCCACTTGCCGGAGCTCAGATAGTAATCGCTACCCGGTACGCTCATGTAGCTAAGGTCGCCCACTCTTAAACGTATCATTACCTTGTCAGGTCAAGATATTGTTTTTACTTGAAACGATCGCAGGCGCTAATAACTGGTTATTCCTGCAGTAGAAATGTAGCTTGAAAGCGATTCGATATCGATTCCGCCTCGCCGGGAGAATTGGAGGGAAGGGGGCCAATGACCATGCTCACAGTAACGCAGCTGACCCCTCGTCTCAGAGACAACTGAAGCCACTGTGATGATTCATATAGAGAGAACTCAGCTGCCATATTATACATAGTCTAACAAAGGGGGCGGTTTCTCTCCCATATACTTACACGTGCTTGTCTGGACAGAGGGCCACCAAGGCTCGATAATTTACACCCCCCCAATCCTGTCTCTTTAACTACCACCTGATGGGCCACCTTACCTCCCCCCCTTGATGCCAATGTCGCTACAGCATGGACATGCCTTCTCTTCCCCCTCCCCCATGTCACAGAACGACACCTGGGGCCAGCAATACTCCTACGCGCTCTTCAAGGCCATGAGCCACATGCTGTGCATTGGCTACGGCATGTACCCCCCCGTGGGCATGACGGACGTCTGGCTCACCATCCTCAGCATGATCGTGGGCGCCACCTGCTACGCCATGTTTGTGGGACACGCCACTGCGCTCATCCAGTCTCTGGACTCCTCCCGCCGTCAGTACCAGGAGAAGGTAAGTCGGAGTGTGTGCGTCTGTGTGTGCATGTGTTTGTTTGGTGAGGAGGCCTCGGTAATGAGGACTGTGCTGTGTAGCATCCTGCCACCTCGAGCCAGCAGTGCAGTGCCTTCCATGAGTCTCCTGGGCAGTGGTGAATACACTTTAAGCAATTTAGTGCATTTACATTGTTATTATATCATAAAAGTGGGATAGTGAGGGTCAAGTGTGTTTTTCTGACATGAGTGTCAAAATGACCAGGTGCTCATGGAGCAGGAATGCTTAGACCGTATGAAGAGCACTCTCTAATACTACAGAATTACCCATATGAGGTTTGGAGGCATAAAGTATCTCAAGGTACTTCAGATGCTCTCACGCGAACAGGGCCTTGAGGCCCCTGCGACATTGACAGATAACAAGCTGTTGCTGCTGGGGCCTCTTCTCCTTCTTCAAAAGCTTATCTGGAAGCAATTTGGTGGGCGCAGGCTGCTGGCTCTGCGTTAGCGTGGCTGCAGAGGTGAACGGCCGGAAACGGGCGGATCGGACCAGGGGATCAATGCGATATCAATCATTCAGTCAGACAATCAGTAATTATTTATATAGCGCTATATTAACCACAGGGTTTACAAAGTGCTTTACAGATATTTAAAAGAAGGAATTAAGCATAACAATAAGCACAGAAAATTTTAAAAATAGAATCGGTAAGATAGATAGATAGAGAGATAGATAGATGAAATACCACCAGAAAGGGGGGACTTTAACCACTCGCGTTCTCGGTAGGGGACTTTAGACAACGTTCATTAGTCTCTGTAGGGGACCACCTTCTGTGGACCTCGTGCAAGGAGACGCGAACCCCTGCCATACTGGGACCCAAACCCAGTGTCCTCTGGGAGACTCATGCCCCAGAATATTGGGGGGAGCAACCCCTGGTTGACATTGACAATGAAGGGACCCAGACCCCCCCTCTACTCGTAGAACACAACACTCCAAATGTCAATACCTCTCACAATTTGCAGTACCACTGGACCACCCTCTTTGGTCCTTGCTCAAGGGGATGATACAGTCTGGTGTTGCACGCAAGGGGCCCCTCTTCCTCGTTAATTGTTTTTAGCGATTGCTCGGGGTTCAGCAGAAGTGCAGATGCACTCCATAAGTGGCGGAAGTCTGGGTGATGGCTGACAAGCACCTTGTGCCACAGGCTTGCCTCAGATGCGTTGCTGGGGATTTTGCCAGTCCCCCACCCCCGTGCCCCCCTCCCCCACTCTGGGCTGGGCTGTCCCTGGCAGTCTCAGTGGTGCTGATGGCAAACTGTGCTGCCAGTCTGCTGCATGGCATTGCTGTGGCACTGCTCCCCCGAGGGGGAGCTCAGAACCTTGCCAGTGCCCGCTGCTGTATGCCCCCATGGGAGTGGCATAGGAGGCCCGCGAAAATCTGCCATCTCTGCATGGCAATACGGACCAGTGGGCACATGCATTGTCTCTCTTAGGTTGGAACGTTGGCCTTAAATGCTTGAGTGGGAATTCAGATATTTAATCCTACTCTCAAGCTAAGCGATAAGCTTTTTAAAAGTTCTCCTAAGCAGTTCGCTTCTGCCAGCAGATGGCAGCCTTCCTAAGATAGAGGCGGCAAGCATGAGCCTGTCATGGAAGAATAATTAATCAGTCAGGGCTTGACAATGGCGGGCTGGTTAGAAGATAGCTGGGAGGGATACTTTATGTGATGAATCTTTACGTTAATGATTAAAATAAAACTGTACATGCTGGGATGGATAATACTAATTACTAAATATGAGATTTATTAGGTCACTATTATACCATGTATATCCAGTAGAGCCACATTTCACTGTGGGCTGGTCTCTCCATGATTTCATTTTTTCCTGGAGGAACTCATCCCACCAAAACCATTAAAAGCTAGATTTTCCTGCAGGTTCTGCCTATCAGTGATCAAAAGGAACAACGGCACTCACCTCCGTATCATTTATTAATTAAGACAACTGTATCTGTTGCCAATAAAATGAAAAAAATCAATTTGTTTTGCTCACTTATTGAAGATAAACACACCCGCCTTAAATGTCGTTTCCGCGTGTGATGAAGGGTGCAAATTATTGCGGCCAGGTTCCTGCTTCTCAGGCACTCCGGATGATTAGATTTAGCAGACGAGAAGAACAGGGATGAGGTCTTTCTTTTAGAAACGTTTTTCTAAACGTTTTTTTCGGGCTTCCTCGCCCTCGGCTAGTTCAGACACATCTGTCGCCGCGATGCCGTGGCAGCCCTAGCGTTTTTTTGCTCCCTTCCTCACAATGTCATGGAAAAAGGCCGCTGAGACTAATTAGGAGGAAACGGCCCTGCTTTGTATGTGTCAGCAGTCTCAAAGCGCACTTTGAAGTGGAACTAAAACTACTTTTTAATCCGCCTCTAATGCACTGTGTCTGTAATGCTGCGAGGTTTCACATCCAAGGGCCGAGACGTTAGCATCCTCAAATGGCAACAAGCAAGACGGGAGCGTAACGCGGGAACGACCGAGCGGCAAATATGAAACCGGCGCGTGACTAATGACCGGTTAGTGGGCCTAGGGTGTTAAGGGCCTTCGAAGAGCTGTTTTCTAGAGACGCCGTTCTAATGACGTTCTAACTAAAAATGGCATGAAAAGATTGCAGTTAGTGAGCTACATGTCTAAAAAAAAACATTGACGGGACCATCCTGGACAGTTTGGCGGGGATGCGGCCTTCCCATAGGGCGGCACCGGGCTGCGGCCACATCGCAGTGTAAACACGCGGTGCGCTCCAGGACTCCACACCTCTGGCAGCAGCGGAAGGTGCCATTAATATTTAAGGATGTGGATTTTCGGCGTGTCCCTGCATATGTATACATCATTACCTGCCAAACTATCACCCATCTCTGCCAATCGAAGGGAGCCGTAATGTTGTTAAAATCATGAAATATGTATAGATTTTAAATAGATTTTAAAATATGCATGCCCCATAAAATATGCAGACGTGAATGTGCTTTATATAATGCTAATTGATTATTATTAATTCATTCGAACAAATGCTGAAACAGAGACGGCAAAGCCATCTGTTTCTCAGATTGGGTGTTCACGTTTGCTGATCACCCCCTGCCCCCCCCAATGGCCCCTTTAGCTGCACCAGGTCTACATAAGGACAGAGAGCCTGTTTGTGTGAGAGACTGGTCTCCCCAGCAGGCACTGGCTACTCTATATAAAGGTGTGACGTTTTCAAACGCCTTTCAATTTCCCGGCAGACACTCAGCATGTCGAATCTTGTAGCACGCACGCCCCTCAAAATCGTCCTTCGGATACACTGGGGAAGACGCGTTACAAGCGGCCGCAGGAGGTGCGGCCATCGGAACCTACTTTTTCGTCCAAACTTTTATTCTTTTTATTTTTAACATCCCCCCAGTTTTGCCTTCGCATGCGGACAGAGCTCATAGGCGCTTCTGTTTCTGTCGATTTGATGCACCGCTCCCACACTCCACTTCCTCAATGTCCAGTCCGGATCAGATGATGGCGCCTTCCTTCATTCTGGTGTATTTTAATAGAATTAGCTCACCACCTGAAAGCTGTGTAAGGGAGGTCAGTCCAGATTTCCTAACTCACTGACCTCCCCATCCCCTTAACCCTGCCAACGAAACCAGAATTGACCTCCAAGCCTGTAGATGGCCGCATCTCTGGGGGAGGTGGATGTAGTGTCAGAAGCTACTCACATGGGCCTGTGGTGTCAGTCGGAAGCCTGTGGACGGCTGGGCTCTCATGGCACTGGCAGCTACAGTAGTAGATCTGGCACAGAGCGCACTCTCTCCCCTGCCTGAGTTTTTATCTTCTAATCCATCTTTTAATTAACACCCTCCAATTAAGCACAGGTCCGAGGGGTATAATTAATTGAGGCCCCGAAGCTGATTGTATGTGTGAGATATCCCGAGGCTTTTTCACTCTCAGTTTTCAGCACTATCCCACAATTAAAGAAAAAGGTCAGCAACAGAAGGCTGTTCACAGTTCACAAGTGAGACTACTCCCACTGGATGGGAGTGCAGTGTTGGGTTGAATGTTGCAGGAAAATGCTTAGGTTATGGTAAATGGACTGTATTTATATAGCGCTTTTCTACTCCTACGAGTACTCAAAGCGCTTTACAATTTATGCCTCACATTCACCCATACACACACATGCCTACACACACCGGTGGCGGAGGCTGCCATGCAAGGCGCCAACCTGCACACCGGGAGCAATTTGGGGTTATCGTCCGGTTGCCGAACGATAGCACCACCTCCTGCGCCACCATCTTCCCTGATGATGAGAAGAAATAAAAATATATATCTATTTACCTACATTTGAGTACATACTTCATGGGATTATATTTTAGTGGGTCTGGGCAAGCATTTCATAAAGACCTGTATGTCCTGTGAGTGTGTTTATGATCCCAGTACAGGATGAATGTGAGATACATAGAGATCAGCAGCAGAACTCAGAAGGATTGGTATAGCATTCCTGAGTGGCTCAGAAGGAGATGCTGTCCATCGTAACGGAGGACAAGCCAGCAAACAGCACCAACAAAATACTGTCAACATAAACTCCTCCCATAAGCAAAAACTAGAGCTACAGTAAGCAGGATCAATGGTGCAAAAAATACATTGTTCAGATTTATATAACAATATAACAAGAATCATCCACACATCCATCCGTCGGTCTGTCTGACCGTCCATCTTTCAATGGCTCATCCAATACAGGGTCTTTAGCAGAGAGGACGCTGTAGTTATCACAAGCTAAAGATTTGTCTGCTGTTTTTAGTGGGCTGAACGATGCCGTTAATCTAGGGGCTGCCCTTTGCTTCATTTCTGCAGTGTCGGTATTACCTACAAGGGTTGCCAGTCAATAAGTCGGCCGCACTGATTCTTCTGCCTTTATTGTGGCCTTAGGCCACCTGGAGTCCAGAATTAAGCATGACTTTGTCAAGTACAGCCAAAAATGGACAGAAATATTAACTTCTGGTGGTTAATACTACCACCTTTCTCTCTGTCGGAATTCTTTTATCCGAAAGCACTCTCTCTCTCGCTTCCCTGGGGCAGAGGGCTCTCAGTCGCATGGTATTAGAATACAGTTTGTCACCATCATCGGCTAGGCAAGAAATCACTTGAATCTGTACAACAGGCACTCCAGAGAGGAGCTGGCGATCACAGACACACTGGCTTACGTTTGCCCAGTGGATTCGCAGGCCTAGTATCTGTTCATCTCTTTATCCGTAGGTGTATTGCTGATTGCCATGTTTAACACCCTGAAAATTGAATCTGTCGATGTGCAGATTGTTCTTAAATGATGTGGCAGAAGGAAAAAAAAAACGACTTTCAACTTTGCTCTGGTAAAAGTGAACGGGAACCAGGCATCAGCTATTGCTGTGAAGGAGATGATGTTCTCGCCCTCTGACCTCAACCGAAGACACTTATTAATGGACTGGATGGACACACAAGCACGATGGGGGGTTGCCATGACTTCATCTCCCATGTCAGGACTGAGGGTGGGTCAAGTAGGAAGGTGGGGGGGGGAGGATGCAAGATGAATGTATTCTGGGCAAAAGGGACCTGCTCACAATGGGGAGAGAAGGAGAAGAGTGCTGAGAAAGGCCAACAGTGTAACTGCTCCCATCCAGTGAGAGTGCTGGGCTAACAGTGACTGAAGGCTGTTTGCAGTTCAGATCTGGGACCACTCTCACTGGATAGGAGTGCAGTGTTGGGTTGAATGTTGCAGGAAAGTGCTCAGATTGCCATCAGTATAAAAAAATAAACAAATAGACACACACACACACACACACACATACACACACACACATTCAGCCAGCTTCTTCCCAGGCTACGATGGAGTTACGTTCCTATAAACCTATCATAAGGCGAAAATATCATAAACATCATAAGGTGAAAATGCATTTTAATACTGTACACCTAACCTAACAAACATCATAGCCTAGACTAGCCTACCTTAAGCATGCTAAGAATAATTACCTTAGCCTACAGTTGGGCAAAATGTAATTAACACAAAGCCTATTTTATAATAGAATGTTGAATATCTCATGTAATTTAATGAATAATTTACTGAAAGTGAAAAACATTTACTTATCGTAAAGTCGAGATATCGTAACTATATATACATATATCATCTGCATAATACTACATGTGAATATATTTTAGCAGTTCTGGGCAAGCACTTTGTAAAGACCTGTATGTCCTGTGAGTGTGTTTATGATCCCAATTCAGGATGAATACGTACAGACATCAGTGACAAAACTCTTAAGCATTGGTATAGCATTCCTGAGTGGCTCAGAAGGAGATGCTGACCATCATAGCAGAGGACAAACCAGCAAATGACACCAACAAAACACTGTCAATATGAACTCCTCTCATAAGCAAAAACTAGAGAGATAGTAAGCAGGATCAGCGGTGCAAAATAAATACATTCTTCAGATTTTGCACATAATACATTAAAAAGCCAAGACTAAGATTAACGGCATGATGTGTGGGCATCCTAATGAACAAGGAAGACAGTACAGATCGCTGACTGGCCGTATGGATCTAAGCAGATTTAGGCTCTAGGTGTCAGAGGAGTGGCGAGGCTGCTTTGCTAAACCCCGGACTTTTTGAAGACCCCTTTGATCAAAACATTGGCTCCGGACATGACCGCCAGACATCTCCAGTACCCGGGAAAACACCGGTGGCTCTGGGAAAGTATTTTGGTTGATTATCAGATGTCCAAACGATCCCTCAGATCAGTGCAGGAAGAATGTTTAAGTAGACTTCTTGATAAGAGATTCAAAGGCTTAGCCTAAGGCCCTTCACAGAGGCCCAGGGGGTGAATATAGATTTTTTTGTTCTTCGTGTTCTTTGTTTAACTCTTTGGTTTAACAAATTCATGTTTTTTTCTTGTACTGTAATGCATCTTTCTAGATTAGCAGTAGTGCATGCAGGTAGTGTAATTTATGAAAGTAAGGGCTAGCTTTCTTCTGACTTGCATGAGGCTATAAATTTTCTTTCCTGCATGTGGACCTCAAGCTCTTCAGCGTCTTCATTTAGTTGCACACGGTGTATCACCGCACCGCACTGTATCCCCCCCCCACCGGCACTACACCTCACTGCAGTACACCAGCATCACCGCTGAGGTGATAAGGAGAGGCACTGAGACTCAGCAGGGAGGGGGGAGACTCCTGGGGGAGGGGTGGGCAGTTACGCCAGGGTGAGCAAGATACTGCAGTGAGGGCCCCCGGTCTAGGGGGGTAGTGATGTATGATGGCGAGAGCCGGGTCAGCCAGTCCCCAGAGCATTCGGGGTTAAGGCCCTTGCTCATGGCCCAACAGTGACATCACTCTGCCAGGCATTGGATTTAAACCAACGACCTTCTGATCACAGAGCCACACAGCAAAATTCATATCATCATTTGAACCCCAGACTTTCAGGTTGCAGGCTCAGCACTCTACAAGCTCCACTACTCTGCTGCAGTGTATATGTGTCTGCATGTCTGGCACCTGTATCTTTACCATTCAGTAATTTCTGCATGTAAGGGGTGGAGTTCATATGTGCAGTTTTTGTCTTTATGTCTATTCATCTATTTTCCATAACCGCCTGTCCTATGTCAGGTGGCGGGGGGTCCAGAGCCTATCCCAGAGCCAGGGAACAACCCAGGATGTCATGCCAACCCATCACAGGGCACACACACTATGCACTCACACCTATGGGCAATTTGGTAATGACTTAGCATATTTTTGGAATGTGGGGGCGAAACCTCACAACAACATAGTTAGAACCTACAAACTCCACACACGTGGAGCCATGGTGGAGACTTGATCCCTGGTCCCAGAGGCGTGAGACAACAGTGCTAACCACTGCACCACCCTGTGTATTTATGTGTGTGTGTGTTTATTTGCCTGGGGGGGAGCAGGGTAGCTGGAGGTCAAACATGCAACTACCTGATACCCTCTTCCGTTCCTTGTCACCTTTTTGGGGGTCCACCTGGTCCTTTCCCCTAACCCCCTTTCCCTGGGTGGAGGTCACTTTTCCCGTGAGGGAGTCATTGGGACTGGGGTGCTCCTTACTGAGCTAGCGGCTGTGTTTAATCATCTTACTGTACTTTGCATCTTGCCCCTGCTTTTAAGGAAGGACATTGGGGTAGGTGTAATGTTCATGATGCTTTTCATTTGGGCCTGTATGGGAGATGCAGGAGATGGGACATCACTTGCGGTATTAAAAGTCACAGCGGCCCCTGGAGTAATAAGACCAGTGACCTGGAGAGATTTGTCGATTTACAGTGGCAGCATCGGATGGGTGGTGCTCGCTATAAAACACACGGCAGCTGACGTTTATTACCGAGAGGCGGTGCGGCCTGTGACTGTGGCATTTGCGGCATTTCTTGTTGGGGTTTCCAAGTGTTCCGAACATCATGGCGCATGCGATTTAACAGCTGGAACATGGTTTGCTCATCGGTAAAAATGAAATACTTTCACCGGCTGGTAGATTGTGTCTCTAGTCCTCTCTTCAACATGCCACTCGTCTTTTTTGTGATGCTAGTGGCAGTCTGCCAGCATAAAAAAAAAATCAAGGTTAAAGCCGGCTAGCCCACCAGAAGTGGGTCACCCACTAGATTGACCTGGTAGAGGTATTTACTCACGATGTTTTTTATTTTTCTGTGGTCTGCATGTCCTCCATGGAATTATATTCCATGTCGGAATCATTAGTTACGAGCTCCACTGTGCAAGATCACCATCATTCTGCTGTTTCCTTCACTCTTTATTTAACCTGCAGGCTTGTTTTGAAATGTGGAAGATACACATGGGTCCTGACCACCATGATCTCAAGATGTTGTCATTCTTCACATTTTTTTCATCATTGGAATCCCTCTCGTGCGTTTCGCACTCAGTGACCCTCGTTAACGTTTCTGGAACATTCCTGGCTCGCCGATTAGTGGAAGCCCTTCTTTGCAAGCCGAGTCACCGCACGTCACTCCTTTGTGATGTTCACCTTGTCTCCTATCAAGTGTATCCTGCTAATGAGCAGCTCATCTCCATAGCGGTAGTGTCTCCTCCTACAGCCCCAGGGGGAAGCGCTTCTCTCCTGTTTGCCTTTTCCTCAGACAGAGTGCAGCATGCATTAAACCCCAAGCACTTCATTTATCTGAAGACTCCACATAACACTGTGGGCTCAGGACAGGCCATATCTAAAGATACTTCTACTATCATGTGTATTTCCTAAACACAGTTTGTAAATAGGTGAGTTGTCTGCATAATGTGATTCTGTCTGGTTTATATGCCATTTCATCCCCACCGTGTTTACCGTTTTGCGTGCCGCGGTAACGCCTGAACGTGTCGCACTGCGGAGGAGGAGGAGGAGGATGCTTGATGCTCATTTAGCTCAGCTAGACCACAGGTTTTTTTAAATGAAATGCTAATTTTTAGGAGTGTTCCGAGAAACTGTTTTGAATTGAAAACCCAGTCCAAGTCTCTACATTGTGGCTAAAACGATTCAGTCACCCAATCCAACTCAATCCAGCTGTCACAAACGGTACACTCATTGCGTCACTATTACTGAATATTACTCTGATATTTTTTCATGTTAAGATCTTATGATCTATGACAGGTTGGCACCCCATCCTGGGTTGTTCCCCGCCCTCCACTCATAGCTTCCAGTATAGGCTCTGGACCCCTGCCATCCTGCACAGGACAAGCGGGTACAGAAAATGGGCGGATGATGATCTTACAATCAGCTTCAGTTACAATAGAGCCTAGGATGGTTTGTGGAAAAAAAATAAAAGTAGGACACTTTGGTACAATTCAGTACATTGAAATAAAACACCCAGTTATAGCTGAATTGAATCATATCCAATTGTTACATCTTTTTGTATCTAGATACATATTGCATTCTCTGAGAAGGAGAGATACATACCCCTACGAAGCCCTTCAAAATGGGAGTGTACAGGTGAAATTTTAGGTAAAAAAAAAAAACAGGTAAAAGCTTTAGCATTTGAGGTAAGAGAAAAACAAAAGTTTTAACATTCTAAGAGAAGTTTGAGCTTATAAAGCTTATAACGCACTTTCAACGTGACTCTGATTAATGCTTTGGTTAGGTTATGAGCAAGCTGCCCCCACCCTGTCTGTTGTATTGTGCGATTTTGCATAATGCAAGGTTTATACAGGAATGGACCTGTCGCTGTGTATCATTGCAGAAATGCCTTTATTTCTGTGATTCACTGTAGTTTTCATCCCTGTATGATCCCAAAATGTAAAGACCCTGGACAGAATTTTTGGCTGAGGTTGCAGATGGAACCTGGCCTTATATGTAACTGCAGGTCTAATATCTTAGGTCCATGAGGGGCTGTGTGGTTGTACTGTACCTTTTGGCAAGATACTCATCTCAGTCGGTTCGATGTCATTGCAGTCGTTAGATTCTGGGACACATTGGGTTGTTGGCTGCATGCTTCTTGCTTTGCGTGTTTCTCAGCAGTAAAGCGTTCACAGAGTGAAAAAGAAGATATTAAGTGCAGTCCGGGGCTCCTGTGATGATGCTCCTGCTCTCCTCCGACCCTCTAACATCACTCGGATTTGTCTGTTCTCCTGTCTGTCCGCCAGTACAAACAAGTGGAGCAGTACATGTCCTTCCACAAGCTCCCGGCGGACATGCGACAGAGGATCCACGATTACTATGAGCACCGCTACCAGGGCAAGATGTTCGACGAGGAGAGCATCCTTGGAGAGCTCAACGAACCCCTCAGAGAGGTGATCATAAACAAATCATCACTTGTGTACACTGCCAGGAAAAAGGTTTTGCACAC
The DNA here is from genome assembly GCA_026777985.1 of Mormyrops attenuatus. Taxonomy (NCBI): domain Eukaryota; kingdom Metazoa; phylum Chordata; class Actinopteri; order Osteoglossiformes; family Mormyridae; genus Mormyrops; species Mormyrops attenuatus. Next base: position 3,141,590 of record JAODKC010000021.1, on the reverse strand, counting down.
AATGAGATTTTATACATTTGCATGTTACTTAACATTTACTAAAAATACACTCAATATTCTTTGCTAACACATGAATTTACAGTATGTTCACCATTTGAGTACCTTTATTTGGAAGACGATGTCATGTCTTTGATTCATCAGAGTAACCTCCTCTAACAGTTGTAACAGCAGAGAAAATTTGAGGCATTCTTTCTACAAATGACATTAAATACTACTCTATTTCATGGGATGAAACAGGTAACTAGTAGATTTAAAGTTAAAGGACAGCCTAGAATTTGAATATGCCATCAACACACAACCAGTTAACAGGAGTTCAGACATGCACTGTTACATACGGACACGGAACTAATGTACGGTGTTTTTAAAGGAAGAGATGGACAGAATTTCATAATTTGAAATCTTGAATTCCAGCTCATTAACTGGGTTCTTTCTTTATACTGTAGCTCTTCACTGAACTTTCCAACGCTTAACAAGAATAAATAATCTGCAGTTTATGAAAAGTGGAAAACTAGTAAAAACCTGTGGGGCGCAAAAACTTTTGACTGAGTGTATTTCTAGCTACAGTGTGTGTCCCTTGAAGATCACAGCCAGTCACCATTTTTTTAAATATAATTTTCCGTGTGCAGGAGATCATCAACTTTAACTGCCGGAAGCTGGTGGCCTCCATGCCGCTGTTCGCCAACGCGGACCCCAACTTCGTGACCTCCATGCTGACCAAACTGCGCTTCGAGGTCTTCCAGCCCGGCGACTACATCATCCGCGAGGGCACCATTGGCAAGAAGATGTACTTCATCCAGCACGGGGTGGTGAGCGTGCTCACCAAGGGCAACAAGGAGACCAAGCTCTCGGACGGCTCCTACTTTGGCGGTACGGGTGCCAGCATAAATAATAATAAGCGGCAATTTGTACCCATACGCTTTAATAGTGCTAACCTTGGCTGACCAGCAGGCACCGGAAATGCGGTTTTAGTGCAAAATGGACAGCGTGCCGTTTAGAATACCACTCAAGCAATTAAACGCCACAGCAATGTATTTAAGAGGTGCCTGCCTGAGTTTAATTACACGGCTCCTTTGTGACATGATCAGAGCACCTGCTTTCAAGAAGCACCCACAGGCCAGAATGGGGGGAAGCAAACTACCCTCCACCCTGAGTCGCCGAGATTAATAAATGCTACTGAACAGAACAACAGGACATTGCTACAATTTTTTTTAGTGTCTCTTGCCCGTGGGACAAGATTGGATGCTGGATGTGATTTAGGCCTCTCTGTAGATTGTGTCACTGGGCTCGGAAAGCAAGAATCCCATTCACAAAATGCGATTACTCATGCCCAACATAATAGCTTACTGTAATCGTTGTGGATTTATGTATCCAAGGCATTTACATCTGTATTTATTTGTTTAGCAGATGCTTTTGTGCAAAGGGATGTATGTAAAGAAAAGGCTCTGGTTTCATGTTGCTAAGTTACCATTGCTATCCTTGCTGCAATGCTGAAGGGAATCTCTTCAGGAGGACACAGGGAATTTCGCTTTAGAAGTCTTTACGTCGCTTTTTGTAACTGTCAGATTCATGGCTGCAGACCGCCAGTACTGAGTGTGCGGTATTTCCCGGGAAGACTTGCCAGGTTGTGAAGTGAGCGTCGCGCCGAATAAGATGAAGGGGGAGATGGTTGCTGGCCATATGGAGAAGCTGCACCCCACTTCCCCTCCCAGCAAAGAAATGTTGAGGGTGTCGTTTAAAAGGATTTTTAAAGGAAAGTGCCGCCGATTAGGTGGTTAATTTGCCTCATGAGAGCGTCTTCACGCTCCGTTGTTCGGCCTGCCGGTGAGGTTCTCTGCATCTCTGCTCCCGGAAAGCAGGGCATGTGGGCGGCCTGAGTCCCGGCCCGGCTCAGAGCTGCGAGCGCAGTAAGGCCCAGAAAGCCGTCAACATGTGCTGCGAGAGGGCGGTAATCCCCCTGGCGCTCAGAATGATCCCGTTTTGGCAGAGGCTCATATGCTGCTCACTGCTCGTATAGGTAAAGTATGACAGGGAAGAAGGCGACCCAAGGGCAGCCTCTTTCCAAAACAACTGCACCAGGCACTACCAGCCCAAATCCTATAATATCCATTTATTCCACATGTTTGAGTCTCTTTGAGCCTCAGCTCCTCATTAGGCTGATCTCATTCCATTATTAAATGTCTATTTTCTCCCCAGCGTCCCCCCAATCCATTTGACTTCTGTACAGCTCTCAGCCTGCTGTCCCCCTCTAATACAGGGTTTGCCCTTTTCAGACACTCCCTGGCAACACCATTGCTTTCTTTACTTACCGCGGATCACCTGGCACTGTGACTGCAGAGTGCAGCGACCTGCTGGACCTGTAGGTGGCGCCTGGGATCCAACCAGCAGGGCTGCCAGTCAGAAGTGACAGATACTGAACCCCAGTCTCAGCTCCATTGAGCATCACCTATTTTTTTTAAAACACATATACAGCAGTATATTTGCTGAGGAAATGTGAGTTGACTCCCCATTACAAGGCACCCATTCACCCAGGCACTGTTATTTTTTTTTTAATTCTTTTTTTTTTAAACTCCAAATCTCATAAAACACTTGCAGTCTTTCATGCTGCATTCGTCTCACTTTTTTTGTCCCACCCAGAGCACAGTGTAGGGGGTGGGGGGCCACAAAGCCCAGAATCCTATGTTCAGTCACGCCCCACACGGCTGGTGAGGCGCCTGAGAATGAACAGCATTCGCTCGTTTGCTTCATGAGTGACGCCAGTGAAGCTCCAGCGGGCATCAGATGTGCGGGACGACAACGTGGGCGCAGATTGTGACATCAGTTTGTGATTTCACGCAGGATTCCTTTAGATGAGTCATTACAGACCTACAAATCTGACCTTTTATCATTTCAATGCAGATTAGCTAACGGCAGGAGAAATATTCGGACAGAGGTCATTGTGACATTTTAATGCATTTTGCCCTGGTTACAGACATACAAGTGACGTCCATTTAAAATAAGATTCTACTACAATGGAAATTAATACATTGTGAGTGAAACAATTATGAAATGGCTACAGATGATAAACTATCAGAAAGCAGTAAAGACCTTAAGGCACCAGGGAATTTTATGGCATCCATAGATACCAGTGAGCGAAAGGATCCAGTATCTAACTGTCAATGAACAGAGTCCCTCTTCCAGCTTAGGCTCTGATTATGATGCTACCAACATTACATTATACTTATCTGATCGTTTTATCCAAAGCAACTTACAGTACAGGTGACGGTTACAATGTATGTGTGCAACCTGGGATTTGAACCCAAGATCTTTGTGTTGGTAGCTGTGTTCATGTGCTTATCGCACATCAGTCTTTTTCTTTCTCTCACCTCCCAGTCCCCACCATTGAGCCAATGATATAAACACATAAGCAGTGATGACAGGCTGCGATTAGGCTGTGGAGATGTATTCCTGAGCTTGGATTAAGGGAAACACATCCTCACAAAGGCTGTTCGTAAAATGAACATTTGAGTCTCATTTCATTGCGACATCGGTGTAATTTCAATACGGCAGGTACAAAATTTGGTAAAACGTGCTACCTGAGCACCTGGGATTTAATGTGGATGTGGGTGGTGATGCTTCCCCTTTGGTTTGTGTCACATAGCGCCCCCTGAAGGGGACATGTGTTCTATACCCCCAGCTAACCCGCAGACACTATTTCATTGAAGCCGGTAAGAGCATCTGAGCACCCCTCCGCCCCACCTCGGACTGACCGCCCGAGTGGCTTGGGCCCTCCCTGCGCTAGAATAGTGCTGTCTGTGAGGAAATGAGGGGGGAGGGGTGCACCGGTGGATCCAGATAAAGGGGAAGACCAAATAAGATGCCCCTGCACAGACCTCTGTTCCAGGAGATGCTGGAGCTCATCAATTCACCTCATACATGCTTGTGAAACCCTATTCCAGGTGTCCGTTTCCCATGATTCCCTGCCTCACACTCTCTATAGCGCAGCTCAGTGGCGGCACCAGGGTCTGGCTAGTAAGGCTTTAAGCCCCAAATGTTTTTAGTAAAGCCCCAAATCTTTTTTATCCACACTTTGTTCGTTATATGTATAATGTAGTTTTGTTGTCATGAAAAGCCAAATGCAGAGCTGCCATGGACACGGAACTAATGTATTTAGAAAGGAAGAGATGGACAGAATTTCATAATTTGCAATCTTGAATTCCAGCTCATTGACCGGGTTCTGGGCTGAGCTCGGAATCTGCCCTTCTGTTGGTTTACTGACGGTCACTGGACCTCCGTGACTGCATTGTAGCGGGGGCATCTGGGGAAATGCAAGGAAAAAACATCATCATGGTTCTCACGTCGCATTCAAATCCCGCTCTTTTTAAAGCTACTTAGCGATGCAGCAGGTGTAGCGACGGACTAAATCCAGGTATTTTCGGGACGCTGTTAAATCCCTAAATGCCATTTTTAGGATGTCACACATGTAATATCATTCTGTAAACAAGCGCTCTGAATCTGATGGCATAACACAGGAAGAGCAGGGCCACCTGCCATGCGGCTGAATGCAGACCGGCGTCTTGAAAGGCTTTGGGAAACTGAACAACAGACTGTAAGGATTAAAAAAAATTAATAATGAAGAGAATGTTTCATATCATTCTGCAAACGAAAGGCAGGCAGGGAAGATTCATCACTGTAATATTCTGCAGGCTCTGTCAGGCTCCACAGCCTGTCCTTCCTTACAGCCTCAACCTGATCCCCACTCTCCTTTCTCTCAGCAGACAGCCTTATTCAGAAAAGACTTGCAATGTACCATTTCTGTACTCTTTCACGGTTACTTTTCTTCACCTAAAATGTACTGCGCACGGCAGCTGCACTGATTTGGGGATCAGTAGCAGCAAGTGCACATCCAGAACCTTCATACAGCATGTCACCAAGAGCATGACATTCTTGTTTTCAATGCCTGGATGGGCACTATCTATCTATCTATCTATCTATCTATCTATCTATCTATCTATCTATCTATCTATCATCTATCTATCATCTATCTGTCTGTCTGACTGTCTGAACAAAAGTACATATGTACACATTCACTCATTCGTTCATTTATTCATTCCCCCAAAGCTTCCTTATAAAAGCCTATTCCTCTAACAAGGGTCAGCTGGGTCTCATAAACTGCATTACTTCATAGGCCATGGATGGTGATCAATTACCATGGTAACGGAGAAGCTCAGCTAGCCCCATGCCGTTTTCTTTGTCGTCCTGAGGGCTAAGGCTTCAATATCAACGGAGAGATCAAATATTGTTCGGAGAAAACTGCATGTGGTTGTACCTGGTGTTTTATTAACATTAGATTTCAGTCTGTTAGGGAAACATCGAGTGCCTGGAACATCACTATATCGGGATCAGCTGTTAGGATATAACACTTATGCCAGTTAGGAGCTGATGTGAGTGGCGGTGATGTCACGTTCCCCTGCAGAGATCTGCCTGCTGACCCGGGGCAGGAGGACGGCCAGCGTGCGAGCGGACACCTACTGCCGGCTCTACTCGCTCTCCGTGGACAACTTCAATGAGGTGCTGGAGGAGTATCCCATGATGCGGCGGGCCTTCGAGACCGTGGCGCTGGACCGCCTAGACCGCATCGGTGAGTCCGGCTGGTAGGCTGGCCAGTCCAACGGGTCGCACGGTTCTGCCACGGAGGTTGCGTCTCTCCTTCGATCGCGTAAACAAAGGACATCTTCAAGGGGGAATAAGAGTACGCCCTGGTGGTACTAATCATACTGAGAGGTGTGTCCGTCTGACAGCGAGTGGCGCTTACCTCTGTGGAAATATGTAAACGCGTTAGTGGGAGGCATGTGCTAATAGGGACCGGAAGAGGTAGGTAATGCATCTGAACATCGATCGGTAGATCGACCGCTCACCAGGGCTGGCTGTCAGGCGAGCGATTCCAGGCCAGATGTGTGGCTCCGCCCACAGGAAGCTCCAAACATCTGTCTCCCCCTGAGGGTACCAGTGGAGGCCCATTTTGGGCCTGGAGGGAGGGAGAGAGAGTCTTCTCATGTCTCATTCTCTGTGAAAGAGGACAGCGCCTTTCATGAAAGCGTGAGCACCAGTGTGAGGCTGGGGGATTGTGAGGGGCCTGCTAAGGAAGGGACGGCCTCTGTAGGGCCGACCGGCAGCACAGCAATTAAAGTCTGCCACTTTCAAATGAAACATTGCAAAGCTTTCCTGCTCTGTGAGGCTGTGCACTGCCTAAATAAATATCTAGTAGTATAAAAGGATAATTGCACTCTGTCAGCTAAATATGTCAATTTTACAGCCGAGCGTATTATTATACACTACACAGCTTAACCCTCCCTGCCAGTTCTGTCGTGTTCCAGCTTTCAGTGACTCCGCAGCTGTGGGTACACTCGCAGATCCTGTATAATCTCACATAGCTCCCCAGTCCGCCCCCAACCATGCCAAAAACAAAACCCTAACACGCAGGGGTGGGGAGGGTCCTTTTCCAGTTCACGCTGTTATCCCCTGAGGTGTTGCTTGTGTCCGGTTTCACCATCGCCACCTCTGTTCCCAGCGGGTCACAAGAGACTAATAGTTCCACCCCTCTAAATTCTCCTGTCCTTCTTTATCATTCATCTTGAACCGTGTTAGTAGTTAATGCTGGATTCAGTGCCGCATGGCACTGATGGGCAGTGGTGAATTAACCCAGGGCCTCGCTGCGGGTGAGTCCTGAGCACATGGCGATGTTCTGCTTAATTGGCCGTAATCATCTGTTTGCAGCTCTGCCGACTGTACATTGTGTGCTGTTGATGTCTTGGCTTATGGGCTTAGAAGTGGGGGAGCCCGCAGTAATTTAACTGAAGGCCGGTTCGTACTTTTCTGCATGCAGACATGCACATACTGTATGATTATGATACAGTTGACGTAAATGTAGTTCTCTGCAGTTGATCTTATGGGATTTTAGAGCAAAGGTGTCTGGTTTATCAGATACCAGACAAAGCTATCAATCAGTAAACCGGTCCTGTCCTCTTGTCCCATTGGTAGTTGTGGTTTTTAAGGTTGAGGCTTGATTATATGTCCATATTGTCTTTCTAGGGAAGAAAAACTCCATCTTGCAACACAAAGTGCAGCATGACCTCAGCTCAGGAGTTCTGAACTACCAGGAGAACGAGATCATTCAGCAGATCGTGCAGCACGACCGGGACATGGCCCACACCGCCCACCTGCTGCAGGCCGCCCCGCCCGTCGTCCCACCCTCACCCACCCCCGTCATATGGGCCCCGCTCATCCAGGCGCCCCTTCAGGCGGCAGCCGCCACCACCTCCGTTGCCATAGCTCTGACACACCACCCCCACCTGCCTGGCGCTCTCCTCCGCAACCCTTTGCTGGGTTCGCTCAAGGACCCCCCTGGCCGCCTCAAGAAGTTCCATTTCCCCGCATCGGCAGCCTCCCCGGGAGACTCCCCCTGCGATACCCCCTCCAAGCCGCACCCTGGCGTGGACAGCCCCCTGCTGGCCGCCTTTCGGGCCCATCATATGACCTCTACACCGGTGCAAGCCGGCCCCAGCCAGCAGCCCCCCGGCAGCAGTCCGCGCCCGTGCCCCAGCGGCCTGGCCTCGCTCCGCTTCGGCTCCCTCCCCACCTCTGACTCCCTGTCCTCCAGCAGCTTGCAGCTGCACACGCAGCCCCGGCAAAAGCTGACGGCCTCCTGTAGCACGCCACCCACTGTGAGCCTCCCCCACAAGGGGGAAGCGGGGGGGACTCCAGGGGCCACTGCCGCGGCCCTCACTCCCCACATCAGCCCCCTGGCCTCCAGCTCCGCCAGCCCCAGCATGTGCCAGAAGCCGGCCCCCGCCTCTGCTCCTACGCAGGTAGGATTCCAGCAGCACCTCACAGGTAGGACTTCCAGCAGCCTGAATCTGTTCCACACCCCTTCCTCCGACTCCCTCTCATCCTGCCGGAGCCAGCACACACTGCCCCCTGGGGGGTCCCCGCTGTCACTGGTACAGGAGAGCCTGGCTGGCCTGCAGTCCGGCTGCCTACCCCAGCTTCACCAGGAGCGATCCGCCCTAGCCTCCCTAGCCCAGTATGGCTCCGGCAACGCCTCCCCCTGCTACACCCCGCTGGCCCCCAGCCCCACAGTCCAGAGCCCTGTGACCGGAAGGACGTTTCACTACAGCGACCCCTCAAGTGCCACTGGGTCCCATAGCTCTCTTCTCCTGCCACAAATCTCGTGCCCACCACCGCTGTCCAGTCTGCCCCGAGCCGGCACAGAACCGGAGTCGGAGTCGCTGCTGAGCTTCTTCTCCCCTGAAGTAAAAATGGTATCGACCTCGCACCCTTCCCTGCCCCAGGAGGTGGGCCGGGCCACGAGCCGCTCCCCCAGGCTGCCCTCCCAGGAGTCAGATCCCTGCTTTACCCCCTTTTCCTCCCCTGTGCTGTCCAGCAGGCCATGCAGCTCCATCTCGGGGAACGTGCCGCTCGTCAGACAGACGTCCCCCGGACCTATACCTCAGACTCATTCCCCAGGGACATCCCCCACCCTGCCGCCACGGCGGGGACACACATCCGAACTCGAGCCCATCCGCTCCAAACTGCCCTCCAATTTGTGAGGTTGGATCACACCCTCCTGTGGACCCTAGACTAGAAAAATAATCTCTGAGCGATGTTTTTTCCCCCCTTCCGTACTCTGCACTGTGTTTTGAGTTTCCTAAAATAACTGTGAATTCAAAGATTAACTGGGTGACTTAGTACTTAGATTATTTTTTTTTCTTTTTGCTTTGCCATTTCCTGTTATTTTTTACCCTGAAATATATATGTCGCCTGATATTTAAAACATTCTAGGAGGGTGTGAGATACTATCCATTCAGACAAGGGCCATGATTTCGTCTGTTTTTACCTATGCCAAATGAACTGACAGGGGTTGCGTCAGGTGGCTAACACGTCAGCGTGACAGAGGAGCCTATGAACTTTGCCCTGCGGCAGTAAGAAAAACCGTTTTTTTGGTTACAGAGGTACAACCTTTATGAGCTTACATGTTTCACCATGTCACGCAGGATCACGTGCTACGACGGTTGTGATTCTCCGGTGATTTGCGGTTCACTCATTTGCTATTTGCTCGTGTTGAAAACTTGAATTCTGTCGTTCTGATTAGAAAAACTTTTGGGGGACGCAAGCCAAAAAGAGCATCTTCTGGATCTGTTTTTTTTCCCTTCGTCTTCCAGGGTCACACAGCGATGGTTTGGCTGCTTGTATAAGTATACTCTGTGTGTGTGAGTGTCTGTGTGTGTGTCTGTGTGTGTGTGCAGGGCCAGATTAATGCATAGGCCATCCTAGGCTATAGCCTAGGGCCCCGGCAAACACCAGGGTCCCACCCCGCCTTGGGAAAAGTGAAATGGTTAGTTAAATCGGCAACACCAGAGTGTCCATGCTGATGTCAGCCAAGGGCCCAGAGGTAAGATAATCTGCCCCTCTGTGAGTGTATTCATCTCTCAGCTTCCAGGCCAGATCAAGGGATGCCTTGATTGATCAAAAACATAAACGTTTTGATTCTGTGTGCATACATTAATGTCCGCGTGTCCTTCTACACCCTCAGCGGGTAAAGAAAGAAGTCACCAGCACCGGCGATTAAGATGCAGATTTGCTCCTTAGAGAAGAACCTGTCTGAGCCCATGGTTTGAGTTCAGTGGTAGTTGGAGGGACCCGTGCAAAGCAACAGCTCTAGTTCTTAGTTGGTGGGGTTATCCAAACGGCCTCTGGATGATGGCGGACAGCTGATCATCCCAGCTTTGATCTTCCAGCATGATCTAACAGACAAGCATATAGTTAGTGGGTTGCCGTTCCAAAAGGTGCTCTGCCAAAGCTGGATTTACATACGTGTGTGTTTGATTAAACATTTCTCTTAACGTTTCGCCAAGCTGCATATTTAATTTCCAGTTTTTCTATGAGCCCCGCCCCCCCGATTTCTGTGGAAAGACTGAACACCAAAGGAACTGTTGACAATTAGGAATTATGATTATTGACGTTGACAGGACTATTTGGGACATTCTTGAAATAGAACAGATATCATTTATTGGATGATGTCAACCTAAGGTTTTTTTTTCCCCCCATTTCAGTGACAGAATAGATGGTCATAATATTACAACAAAGGGTGCAGGCACCAATCAACATCAAGTTCTGTGTCGGGGATTAAGAAAACAATGGGATTCAGTAGCAATAAGAAGACAGGACTGAGGTTTAGCATAATAGGCTGGGTGTAAATCCTGGTGGAAACACTGTAACTGTCTGGAACCAACACTCAGAAGTTATCAGACCTGTTTCGAGCTTTATATGAGAAAGCTGCTATGGCGCTATAAGGGGCGCTCAGTTAGCAAAATGTCATATCGGATTGTGGCGAATATCGTTTCACCGGATCATGTGATTCAAACGGAATGTGAAGAGAGCCCTCAAACCCCTCAGGATTGAGCTGAAGTGTGCAGACCTTGATGGGAAAAGTGCCGTCATGGAAACCATTCCCAGACAGAAACATTAACAGGGAAATTACAGATACATTCAGATATACAAACATCATAGAACTTTATACTCAACATGGATGGCATTGTCCTTTACAGAACTTAATAAAATAAGTATTACATTAATTAAACATTGATTATTAAAATATATTAAGCAAAGAGTAGATTAAATATCTTAAAAAAATGTTGAAACATTTTTGAATATGTAACTATGGCAAATTTTACACAACAGATGGGCATTCTTATTAAAAACATTTAAAAATGTCTTTATTTTAAATTTTTTTTTATGTCAGGCTGTTAAGTATATGGCATTTTTCCAAATACACAAACACTGGAGAAATTTAGAGGATTTAAACTGACTTGTTTGTAGACACGTTTCTTTCTTAATTTTAAAAGCGAAAGCATTCTCATACAGGGAGAGTTAACACATTTTCTTAGTAAATAGCAGGTAGACTGCCATCTGTCCGTATATAATCTCAGCAAATGAAATGCCAAAACTTTGGAAGGCAGACCTTTATGAGAATGTTCGGTGGTCGCTATGGTGCTGTTTCACAAAGATCAATTAATCATAGCATCACACTGCAGTTGTGTTTTCAAATGAGTAGACAGGACCTCTTTCTGCCTTTTCAACTCTTGCGTGACCGCAGGTGAATAATGTCCACCTAAAATAGTATTAAGAAGCTGAGCCATGATTTACGATTTCCGTTTGCTGACTGACACATCAATCAATGAATCAGAGGCGGCCCAGAGCAAGGCCTGCCTTTCCTCACCCCCCATCACGAGGAATGGCATACGGAGCACCCTGTACCCATTAGACTTGACTCGCGTATAATTCAAGGAAACCAGCCGTTTCGGTTGACCCTTGTCCTCTTCAGAAGCTTGGGCTTTTACAATGGCCTGTATGGTTTCCATGGATATAGTATTACAGACATTGCCTTTCAGACTTCAGACAAGGGAACGTTGTTGCTATGTCATGATTAGGAGCACAGCTGTTTACGAAAACAATGTTTTCTGTTTTTATGTGACTGTCTCTTGGGTAGCAGAGCCGCAAAAAAATGTCGCCTGATCTATTCTTGATAGAAATCTATTCTGCAAAAGTGCATGAGGACAGCCACCTTATTTAATCGCAGAGTGGGCTGACCAGAATGTATCGCGCGACAGTGAGATTCAGATCACCATGTGGTGAGACAGTGACATATTAAAAGAGCCATGAAGTCGCCCAGGGTTGAGGGTTGCTGTTGAAGCGGGAGAGGAGAAGCGGGATGACTTGAGTGTACCTGAGACAACTCCGGCTCACCTCTCCTGCCCGGTGATTATTCGGAGGCTCCGACTGAAGTTTCCCTAAGGATAGATTATTGATTTGCCAATTTGAGGCAATGAGAAGGCCATTCGAAATAGCAAACAGGTGTGGCCCCGAAGTAGCATGCCAGACAGGACGCCTTCCTGTCACTTATACGATCGATGGTCACAGATGTAAAATATTAGTTTTGCCAATGAAACGCATCCAGCAGACATTAGTGGTGAATTATCAAGTATTTCATATATTCTAGGGGAATGAACTCGCCAGCTGGGCACTCGGGCAAAATGACAGAACCTCAGAACGGTAGAGTTCACACAGGTGTTAGATGCTGGGGTAATGCGTGTTAGAATTTGAATTATTTTCTATTTGGTAGCAGACTTTGAAAATGTACACTTTACTCCAGCTATGGTCAAGTAGCTTTCGGCTGTTTTGCTCACTACCTCAAATCTGCTTGCCAGCCAGCCATGGTGATTTGGCCCACCGTTAGATTTAGGTATGATACATCATGATGTATACTGAACATCAAGTGCAGCAGCTGTCTGCCTGTAAAACTCAACCCATCAATTTTCTGTAATGAATTCCACTTTCGGGCAGTTTAGGAATCTAAGCTTTCTGCAGTATTTACCATTGAATCTGTGTTATTGGCCAGTAGGTTACTGTTGTAAGGGAGCAACAGAAGCGGTGCAGCATTGATCAAAAATCATGCAGGCCATCATCGGAAATCAACCACAAAATAAGGGGAAAACAGCCACATTCGCAGATAAGTTACCCATTCATAGCTCCTGATTTATTTCACAATACCTCACAAGCACATTTTAAGTGAATTTTGGCAGGATTTCAGCTCATGTGCATATGTGAGCGATGTTGGATGTCGTATTCATAACCACAGGGCCTGGGAAGGCCAGAAGTGCTGCTTTAAAGTAATTGAATTTAACTCCATTCATCTGAAGTGGACATAGATTTGGATTCAGACCCTTTTAATTAAGGATTCTCTTCGGTCCACCACTGAAATGTGGTTTTTTATTTCACCGAAATGGATTTGCCGACTGCGGAGATTTTACAAACTTCAGTAAGCAACCTCCCCCCCCCCCAAAAGAAAAAAACACTGAAAAGTATGCATTTCATATTCTGAAATTTTGTACTCATATCACCTGTTAATATTTGTTTTATATCATGCATTTATTCAGAACTGTCTGTACAATTCATTCTTATGGTATTTGTTTTAGAAACTTATCGTTATACATATGATAAGCAATGCTCACCAAATGTGTGTACTTACAGTAATCATTACTGTCATTTTATTTATTTATTTATTTTTTTAAGAACTCTTGATGTTAATCATATGACATTTAAGACATATTGGACATTATGTAAAATACCTATTTCTAATAGAAGGTTTTGTAATCAGAGCGACAGTCCTACAACAACTGAACAGACTTGTTTATGAAGGAGTTTTTTGACCGATTTGCTATTGATTCATGAATATCTATCTAT
>JAODKC010000021.1:3091524-3128189 GCA_026777985.1 Mormyrops attenuatus | reverse complement strand
ATTTTTTTCTTCCTGTGTTAAACTTGGAACTCTGGGAAAAAGCAATAAGGAGACATCAAAGGTGTATCATGATTGGCTATGTTTGCTGGCCACCGTGATGAAATGTTACTAAAACAAATATTTATGACGATATATGTATGCGAGAGAGTAAAGATGAGCAAAAGTTGGGTTGTTGATAAGCACATGCACTGGTCAATATTATAAAGGTATGAAATAAAGTATAATGAACATTGGCTATTGGATCATTACCACATTATTTGTGCCTTAAAGATTATCAGCAACGAGCGGTACAGATGACAACCAAGAGACAGGGAGGGAGGGTACCGAGAGAGATGAGATGGAGGGAGAGTGCGATGGAGAGGAAGACAGAGAGGAGGGGAGGGAGCAGGGCCACTAAGGTTGTTCTGCATTTATGGACAGCACGTTGCAGGAAGAACTGTCAGAAACTGCACCTGTGAGCATTCAGCCATCTGCTTCATTACAAAACCCCCTTGAGGTAACCTTCCCCTTCCTGGTGTGTGGACTCATTGAAGACGAAGCCCTTTGTCAGAGCATTTCTATTCTAATTATACAGAACTTGCTCTTTGTGAGACGGGCTCAGGAAAGGAATGTGCAGAGGCAGACCTGTAACAAAAGGAGGAGAATTACAGAAAGAAGAGAAACTAGCGTTTGTGTCAATAGCCCAGAAATGAGGATAAAACTCATAATTGACCGGATAGCACTATTTCAGCTCAAAGTGGCTATACCATTCGTACAATATGCTACTTTAGCTTACAAATGGACAGCCAATAGCTGTTTTTTTTACTTGATCCTGTCTGTTATTGTCTTGGTGAAGATCTTTTGCCAGTCTGTCTTGAAATCAGCTCTGAACCATGGGGATTTCACTGGAGGCATCAAGCTGCTTAACAACTGATGGTGAAAGTAAACAGATCGGCGCTGAAGCTGGACGGTGCCAAGAGAAAGAAGGAGCGAGAATCACTGATTTTACGTAATTCTCTTTGACTGGAGAGTCTCCCTTTGCAATCAGGAATTCATCAGGGTTTTCCAAAACGTTAAGTGGCAGGCTATGCTAATCTCTACTTCGGGTTGCTGGTCTTGGCACTGTGCTTTGAGACACTTTTTGTTTTTTCCCATGAAAACCCGAAGGAAGCTGCCTCCCTCAGTCCACTAATGAACTTGAAATTAATAATCAAAACAACATTTTTTCTAAAGATAGCTGAGGGCACTCCCCTCTACCCCACATATCCATTCTGGGGATTTTTTCAGTAACACTTTACTTAAAGCAATAATGCGTTATAGACACCTTCATAATACACAATAATGCATTCATAAAGCATTATACACACGACTATAACTATTTATAAAAAGGCATAATACATTATAGTCATGTTTATTATGCATTATGAATGCTCTATGAAGCTCTCATGCATAATGCACTATAAATACCTTCATAATGCATTACGAAGCATCCTTAATGCTTATACTGATCTTAATAATGTGTTATAAAGGTATATCTATAGTAAAGCATTCATAATGCATAGTAAACATGGCTATAATGTGTTATGCCTTTTTATAAATAGTTATAGCCGTTTTATAACATTGTGAATGCACTGTAATGCATTATGAAGGTATCTATAATGCATTATACATGACTGCTTTAAGTAAAGTGCTACTGTTTTTTCTTTTTTGACAAGCATAAAACATGCAGGTAATAAAGGTAAAATCTCTACCACCCCTATGACCCCTTTCAGCATTTTTAGTGGAACCCTTGATCAGCTGATGGTAAAACCATACAATTCAATTCTACTTCAATGTGTTGACAACTGCATGACTATCTCATATTTCACTGATTGTTGCAGCATAATCAGCAATGCTTTTAACAATGACTAATGTAACGCAACAAAATGCTGCCGCCTCCAGAATTCAGAGTTAGGGCCCTAGTCGTTTGGCTAAGCCCCTACACACCCAGTAGGTGGAAGCATGTTGCCTAGCTGGATGAATACAGAGATTATTCTTCCCAAGAAGCGCTAAAGTAGTGTGTCAATGTGGCGGCACTGTAACTGGTGTGACAGAACCGACAAGGATCTCACTGCAATTCATCACAGTCACAGTAGCAATGGCTCTGTAAGGATCATTACGGAAATGATGGCTTGTCGTTAACATTGTCATTAAGAATAGAATGGAGGTACTTTATTCATCACCATTGGGAAATTGGGTAGCTTTCACACATCCCATCATGCTCCCTTTGAGAGACACAGAGACACATTGATATACGGATAAGAGCAATCTTTGGAGTCAGAGTGCAGGGTCAGACAGTGTGCAGCGCCCCCTGGAGTAGTCAGGGTTAACGGCCTCTCAAGATGCCAATGCTGACATACTATATGGACAAAAGTATTGGGACACCTGGCCATTACACCTACAGGAACTTTTATGACACCCCATTCTAAATCTGTAGGCATCAATATCGAGTTGGTCCCCCCTTTGCAGCTATAACAGCTGCCACTCTTCAGGGAAGGCTTTCCACAAGATTTTGGAGCGTGTCTGTGGGAATTTTTGCCCATTAATCCAGAAGAGCCTTTGTGAGGTCAGGCACTGATGTTGGGCATGAAGGCCTGGCTCGCAATCTCTGTTCTAGTTCATTCCAAAGGTGTTTAATGGGGTTGAGGTCAGGGCTCTGTGTAGGCCAGTCAAGTTCTTCCACACCAAACTCACCCAACCATGTCTTTATGGACCTTGTTTTGTGCAGAAAAGGGCCTTCCCCAAACTGTTCCCACGAAGCTGGAAACATAGCATGGTCCAAAATGCCACTTAGTTCACTTCACTGCAACTAAGGGGCCCAGCCCAACCCCTGAAAAACAATACCATACCATTATCCCTCCTCCACCAAACTTTGCAATTGGCACAATGCAGTCAGGCAGGTAATGTTCTCCTGGAATCCGCCAAACCTAGACTGGCCCATCAAACTGCTAGACAGAAACAGTATTCGTCACTCCACAGAACACGTTTCCACTGTTCCAGAGTCCAGTGGCAGCGTGCTTTACACCACTCTGACGCTTGGCATTGAGCTTGGTGATGTGAGGCTTGTATGCAGCTGCTTAACCATGGAAGCCCATTCCACGAAGCTCCCAGCGCACAGTTTTTGTGCTGGGTTTAGTGCCAGAGGAAGTTTAAAAGTCTGCAGTTAAAGTGAACAGAACATGAACGACTTTTACGCACTATGTACCACAACATTCAGGGCAAGAAGACCGCAAAGTAACGTCATAGTCATCTTCCAAAACAATTTCTTTGGGAGTAGTAATAATAGTAATAATTTATACAAATAAATAATGTACCCACATATCTTTAGTTCTCTATCGCAATATCTGTCGATCAGATGCTAAATTAAGTGGTAAATACATTAAATACAAATAACCTCAGACAATATGATTACTCAATGTAGAAAAACTTATAATAAAGCATATAAAGTCAAATTTACAGAAGGAAATAAGCTGCCCAGGGAAATGAGAGATGGAGAGAGACATAAAGCCTAATGAATGATGAGCAATCAGGGCTAGAGACCCTGGCTATCCTAATCACTCATTCCAGCAGAAAGGACCACTCTCCAATGAAGACAGCTTCTCATACCAGCAGCAGGTCATTACAAGAAGGCCCATCTCCAGGCTTTTCAAAGGATATATGTAGTCAATCAGTGTGCAAACAGGGTAATTACCTTCTGACCAATCAGCAAACCGATCACTCAGCTACTCACAGACATGAGCTGACCAAAAATTTGCCTAATTGGCAGTTGTAGCCGTACTTATCACTCAGGATACTCCGAGCATAATAAGTCTTTTTTGTTATTATTCTAAATGTTTTCTCATCCTGAAACCATAAGTGAATAGAACTGGAGAATGAGGCACATTTAGAGAAGAGACTTTTCAACACACCTGAACTCTGTACCCTTGAAGCAGCCCTAGTCTGAATGTGCTACCAATTACTTTTGTACTTCTTTGATTTTAAGGAAAATGCACAGAAAATTGAGTCATCCAATCAAATGCAGGTTGATTTGATTTTTTTTAAAAATTGCCATTTACTGCTGTTGAAATGTTGAAGAAGAATCTGTCTTCCAATTGCTACCCCAGGGGCCAGGGGGCAAGAGGTAAAGTAGGGGGCAGCGCCGGACACTAGGCCGGGGTACATCGCAGATAGGATGGTGCTATTGAAGGGAAGTGTTTTGGAAAAGGTTTAGAGTGATTGGAAAAACCATAGCAAACCTGTCAAGTAACATTTGAGTATAAAGCATGAAGATTAGGTTATAAAATGGCACGATCCTGCATTTTATTGGTAAGTGGGTAGATGTTAGTTAGTTGTTCTGTAATGCTAAAGATGTCTTTTGGTGAGGCTTTACATTAACTGCACCTTCATAATGCCTTTGTAATGCATTCAAATATTGTTCAGTGCACCTTCATACGGCATCGATTAATCATTCATGGAACATTCATAGGCAGCAAGTAAGTGTACCTTAACAGCTTTAATATACATTAATAACAAGCATTAAATGATAATAAATATTATAATCATATAATGTTTGTTATTAATGTATATTAAAACGGTTGTGTTATGCTGCTTATGAATGTTCTATGAATGCACAGTGAATGCATTATGTAGGTACAGGTACTGTAAAACCTTACCAAAGTTCTTAGATCTTTAGCAATGGGAAAACAAGGAAGAGAAACAATCCGAGCACAGATGGGAAAAAGTTTTTAGTATGCGGTTGGTTTGGAGTGAGAGACAAACAGAATAATGTTTTCTCATCCCTCTCTCCTTCCCTTCATCCATCCATCCATCTTCCAGCCAAGTATCCAATGCAATGTAGCAGGGAGGAAATGGTTTTATATTATTTGTAATTATCTAGATGCGGCGGACTTGAATATCTTGGTCTCTCATCTCTGGGGTTGGAGGTTCAGATCCCACCTCTTATCTGTACGAGTGGAGTTTGCATGTTCTCCCCTTGTCCTCCAGGTCCCCTGGTTTCCTCTTCCAGTCCAAAGACACGCAGTTAGACTGTTTGATCGTAGCGTATGGCCCTGGTGCCTGGCGAGGTTTGTGTGTGCCTTGCCATGGACGGGCATCCCATCCAGCGTGTGCCGTAACCATATGCCCTGTGCTGCTGGGATAGGCTCCAGGTCCGCCCCCTGTGACCAGGATGAGCAGTTGGAAGATGGATGGATGAAGGGCATGACTTTGCCCTGCCCCGGGGCATCCTCATCCTCCTGCCATTTCAATGTGGGAAGAACACAATTGTGCAAGTGCCATCAAAGGTTTATGCAAAGTGACACGTGTGACTTCGGTGAAATATGCAAATCTGCTCTGAAAATTGTTTTTGCTTAGTCAATGCAAAATATAAGCATTCTCTGCCTGAAGTCTAGATATGAGTCATTCTGACTGCGGGAGATGACTTTTAATGGCCTGTAACAGATAGCTGTTGCTTGACAGACCTTCAGTGACAAAGGCTTTGGAAACCGCTGATGGGCTGAGAGGTGATGTCCGTTTAGGTTAGGCATTTATGGGCAGTGGCCGACTCTGTAACACGTCAACATCAGTCAGGGCTGCACAGGAAGGCAGGACAACGAGATATCACCAAAATCCCCATACAGTGACTGAAATGGGACCTTGCGGGGCTGGAGACACAGTGCAGACACGAGAAGAAGCTGTCCTTCTGAGGAGTGGAGGAGCCTGATGTGATCTGAAAAAGATACCTTCACCATTCTCTGAACAGATGGGCATGAGCTCATGCCGGATGATCTGAAGGGACACCAAAAAGCTCTAAGGCCCCACAGCACGGCGTGTGTAAACTGCGAACGTTCTTTGACATCATTGTATTTACATTCTCTCGCTGTATTTACATTAGTGTTTTGTATGTATATACAAAGAAGTCTGGATTGTATTTTGAAATTGAAACAGAAAAAGAACAGAAAAACATTTAAACCAAAATTCATTGCATAAATGGAATAGGATGAACCATGGACACTCGGTGTGAATTAAATGAGTATCTTAAGAGTAAGACAAGGGGAAAAAATATGTTTTAGAAAACTGCAATTGAAATATATTTCATTTTCAGTTGTTGTCGGGGTTAACAAAGATAGATCATATTTTCTTTAAATGACTTCAAAATTGTCTTGGATAAGCAGTATGGATGGATGGATGGATGTTTACAGTGCTCAAAGAGAGGGAGGAAATGAAAGAATAAGCCTTGGAATGGGAGGATGACAAAGAGACAGTAGGGCTGATTAATAAAGAAAAGAAACAGAATATGAAGGCATCGACAGTTTTTATGACGTTGTCTTGAGACAACAGCCGAAGAACCGACATTATAAAAAACCTTAAAGCAAAGCTGCACAAATAGCTGGTCAGATGATAAGAAGGTTCAGGAAATGGGTTAGAAGGAGGAGATGCTGTGGAAGGCCGAAGCAGTGAGCTGGGGTGGAGGCAGATATGACAGCAGGTGTGGCGAAATTACACCTCTGCTGGCGGAGCGTCTGAAAACGAAAGGGCGAGAAGCGAAGGAGTGTCTTCCAGCATGCCGTACCCTGTTTTAATACGGCCACTGAGATGGAAAAAACAGGCCATTATCTGGTGAATATTTTATGATCGCTGTGCGTCATGTTCTGATCATTAAAACAGAACCTCATTGCCATATTATCTCATGGACAGATGCCACATTTGTAAGAAAGACTTATCAGTCATCAGCTCCTCCTTCAAATGAGCCAAAAACACAGCATCACTATCTTGTTGGTGACTTTACAGATTCTCTCCCTGCCCTGTTCTCTCTCTCTCTCACCGTCAAAATTATTTGTGAATTATTTGTTGGTTTTCTAGCGGTTAAAAAACTGATTTGACCCTAAATAAATTCAGATTAATGCTTTGTCCTTCAGCAAGTCACTTAACATTTCCATCAAATTACTAGCTTTATAAATATGTGACACTGCAACTTGTTTTTGATCAAATTTTCTGCCAAGGCAAACAAGTTGTGATTGTTTGTTGGTGGTACGAGAGCCCTGATTGCACATTTCTTCCACTGTAATCTGCAACACCATGTCCTTCCCTGGTTTCAGGCCTGTTAATTAAGGATTTACAGGTGAGGCACTGTTATCAATATAATGTAGAATTAGTGGAAGACTGCATTGCGCTAATGAAATTTAGCAATCATGAATGTGGACGCGATTAGAAGGACATAACCTTTTCGTTTGCTGGTGTTATTGTAAAGCTTCATAGCTGAAATGGTCTCAGGGCTGGGCTGAAATTAAAAACAGCCTGGAACTTTGGGGTCCCCCATGACCCGAGAGTAAATATAGGTGGGGGGGGGTCCCCATGATGACTTTTATCAGCCCATGCACCCATGTATCCATCATGTCACTGGGAAAATGCCTGGTTTGCCAGACGGCCATACCAACCCTGAATGTAATGGAAGATGTCATAAATTCACCAGATCAGTTATGACAGGCAGAGTGTTGCAGTGGTGACCTAATGGTTAGTAAAGTGTGCTTGTGATCAAAAGGTTGCTTGTTCAAATCCCCAACCTGCAAGGCACCACTGAGGTACTGCCCCCATGCTCTGCTCCCCAGGTGATAAATACTAGCTGCCCACTGCTATGTCATATATGGGTTAAGTACTGTTTTGTTGAGGTATACCAACACTGACAATTAATCTTCCACTTATTTCACATAAAAACATGCTCAGACGGCACCAGCTAATCCATGTCTCCATCCTCCCGTTGAAGGGCTACCGAGTGGAACACCTCGGCCACGGAACGACAGATTAAAAATACAGCTTCCCGTATCAGGTAATTAAACAGAGTGCTTAACTGGCTGTCTGTTCATCGGCGAGATAACCCAGGCTGGTGCGGAGGCACTCGGCATGTGAACGGCTCAGAGACATCGCCAGATCCTCTCCCAGAGGCCACCTTTCCATATCAGCGCTCGCTTCTATGGGCCTGCCTGTAATCCCATTGTCTTGCCTCCTTCCACAAACACAAGTGTGCTTATGTTGCTTTATTCCCTCCTGCATGTGAGCAGCCCAAATATAACACTGATTTCTAGAACAGGGCACACCTCAGACAAGGGCGTAAGAGAGAGTTTGATGTCGAGGGGGACACAATTTAAATGCTAAGATCTACTTTTTGTGAGGGATGGATGAAGGCAAATTAAACATTAGGGAATTACACGTCCCCCTCATCCCTCTGGTTACTCCACACCTTACCTTAGAAACGTTTCCCACCACATCACAAATCCATGTTGTCCTACAATGTCATATATATCAATCCGAAGGAAACCGAATGATTTATGACATGAAATGTGATATCTGAGTCTGTAAACCACTGCTGTGATGGTCTCGTGCCTCCGGTCCTGTTTCCAGCTTCCCGAAAGGATTTGCCTGGCCTGCGGAGGATTAGCCCTGCTCTCCGGCCTGCCATGCCGCGGGCCCCGATGGAGAAGCAGTGCAGCTGCTCACGCAGACACTCCCGCAGCACTGGCGTCGCCGGTACCGGTAGAATCCAATGTATTTTTTTAAAGGACGAAATGACCGCAGCGCAGCAGCCGCACGGAGACGCCGGGCGTCACTAAACGGCAGCATCCCGTCCCTCTCCAGTCGGCAGGTTTCCCGTCTCACTCCTCCATCGTGCCTGCTGCCCTTCGCCAACGGTGACCTTGGAAACAGGACCAAGCAGAGCGCCTGCTCCACCAATAAGAAGAAAGAAACGTCTGCATCAAAAGTGTCCCATAACATTAACTCTCAGCAAATCTGTATTCACCTCAAGTACAGAGCAAAGATAAAAAACCAGAGAGCATCGCTCCGTTTCTGTCGTAGACCTGGTTCTGCTGCTCTAGGATTCTTACAACTTCCTTCTCGTTCTAAAAACACATTTGTCCATGAATGTTTGTTCATGTGATACAGAGGCAAAGGCAGCGATGTATAAAATGAGTCTGAAATATTCCTGATTAGCATTCCCTTCCTCTACCCACCTTTCCAACATATCCTGTCCCAGAACTGTCATTACGCAGCCCCTGGCCTACCTCCCGCTAGCACGAGCTTAACACCAAGCCATCCCCCCCCCCCCACAAAACGCATTTTTCTTCCATTCCCCTGTTGTCCCTTGCTGAGATGCCAGCTCTCTGACCTCCACCTGACCTTGCGCGGCTGAATGAAAACAATGATCCGTCTACATTTTTTAACCGAAACAGTCTTGTGCTGCCTTCAAGGAAGTTAGCAGCGTATCTGGGAATTCAGGTGAAACACAGTAAATTACTTAGAGACCATTTGGGACCTTAACTGTATTAAGGGCAGAAGCACGAGCTATGTGTGTTCTTTAGGTTGTCCTAAAAGCCCATAATAATAATAACAATAATAATAATAATAAGACGAATTATTATTATTATTATTATCCACTCTGTACTGGATAAGCAATATGATGGATGGATAGATGGATGGATGGATGGATGAATGGAGAGAATAAGATGAGAGAATAATGAGAGCTGGGCTCAGAAATAAAGAAATTCCACAGATAATAAAGGCAGCAGCGGGGTTCATGGCGTTGTCTTGAGATATCCTAGACAGGTGAGGCCCTGGAGGTGATACCACTCACTCACTCACTCACTCACTCATTTTTCATCCCTGCTTGTCCTATGCAGGATCCCAAAGGTCCAGATCCTATCCCAGAGCAACGGATGCAAGGCGGGGAATAACCCAGGATGGGGCACAAACCCATAACAAGGCACACTCACACACCATTGACATCTATGGGCACTTTGCCAGCTCCAGTTTAGATGGGAAACCAGTCCTCTGCTAATAATAATGAGAACAACATTAACAATAACAACCAAACAGCAGCAGTTATAATCTTTATTATTATTATAACATTATATTATTATTATTATTATTATTCTTATTGCTACAGGTATTAATCATAAAGGTAATTCTTCATCCACAGCGCCTATGAACATTTATTACACCAGAATTCTCTGACCATTTGTCCCCATTCACGGTATACACGCATGCCATATATATGGTACATACCCGCATGGTATATACGGTATATACCCGCATGCCATGGACTACAAATAGATAAGAAAAACTGCCAAGTGGATCAAGGGGAAGATGGGCATTCCCATGGTAACCAGGTTCTGCCTAGAGGTAGAGCGACTAGGCCAGGCCTGATACCATTTGCATACAAATTACCCAGATGGTACCTTGTTGTTATGACAACGGCACACAGCTTCCAGAATGCATGTGGTTGTCAGACAGAAAGGGGGAGGGGCCAGCCAACGGCGAGCCATTGACAGAATTCATTGTCCTCAATGAAAAAGATTCATACCTATTTTTAGCATGCATTGTACAAGTCACCCAATTCACTAATGTGAAATCAATATTGATTTTTGTCTCTGGATAAGTACGGATAGTGCGGCATATGTGCCTAGTATATTTAGTACATTTGCAAACTCCCCTGTGTATGAAGCACTAGCTTAGCATCCAGGCTACCGACAAGCTTCATTATGGTCTCCGGCATAGAAGTCTGAATGGATACTCTGAAGTCCAGGCGACGTCCTCTTTTTGTCACTAATTTTTCATAATTCTACAGAAAACTGTGTGCATGCAGTCTGTGAAATTAGAAAAATCATGGCTCCTTCACTGGTGCTCACACCTGGGGGTATTCCCTACGACAAACACGCAACAAAGATGTCTCAATGAAGTGATAGGGGTTTGTAACACCGACGCACATTTGTGACCTTACTGCCATCTAGTGCATGCTGACGGTACAGCTTTAAAAATGACACGCAGAAATGTCCCACACCCAGGTGGCTGACAAATCAATTATCGGTGAGTGGCAGCTTGAATTGTCTGCATGCGTAAAAAGCAAGTTCTGTAATCTAAGATTGTTGGGGGGGGGGGGGGATCTGATATCCATCCACTGTATGTTATCAGTACAGACAGCATTGTTCAATAGGGATTATGCCTAGTGCATTAACATCTATTCATTTAGCTAGTAGTGACACCATAATATAAAGGCAGGCTGAGGGATAATCAACATATATTTTTCACAAAAAATACTAAAAATGAAAACGTCTAAACAAATTGCAGCATATAGTTTCACATTACATGCCAAACTGCAATTTGTCGTCTGAGCACTCGTAATTCGCACGATGACACTAAAGATTAATCGAATCGAATCTAATCCAGTATACATCAAAACAGGACGAATACTACAGCAATGTTCAAGAAAACTGAAGATTATCTCAATGCCTTGCATTCCTCAGAACAAGCTTCCTTTGCCTTGATAATAACACAGTGCATTTCTTTAACAATCGCCCCCATACGTCTCCCCACAGTGAGTACCGGTCACTTTGTTTAGACTGGTCCATACAGGACTGAGGTCTGGGCAGGCCCGGGCATTAATCTAAGTGATTTCTCACTTTCCTTCTTCATTGGAGAGTTTGTTTAGGTTTGTTTTCATTTCTTATCTTGCTCAAGAATGAGGGACTGCCCAATCAGAATGGCATACTTTTGAATTAAGCTACGTTAGTCACACTGCTTGAGAGTCCCGTGAATTTGGTAAAGACTGCAACTGTGTCACCAACAGAGTAGCTCCAGAACACATGACGCTGTCATTCCCGTGTTTTGAAGCAGGAAACGGCAGGAATCATGTGCTCCCCCTCCCCATATCTTACAAGGACACAACATTTTGACACAAACTTTGACTCATCCATAAGATTGAACCCTACTCCTCCTGTGTTTTCCAAATCTCTTCCTCTTATGCTACACTCTTAAATGTGGTTACTTTGCAGAAATTCTACCATGTAGGTCTGTTTCACAACTGTTCCTTTGTGTTTCTATATTGTCCATTTTGTGCGCATATCTGTGCCCTGCAATGGACTGGCTTCCCATTCAGGATGTACCCGATATTCTCTGAAAGGCTCTGCACTCACCGCAGCTCTGTAGTGGATAATCATTTGAAAGATGGATGGATGAAATAGAAATACGATGTGTTATGAAAATGGTTGTGGCTGAGCTGGTGTTGGAACATACGCGCTGGCATGTAATTGAATTTTGTGTCACACATCAAAATTATTAGACATCTAGGTGGCGTGATTTCCACTAGATACCCTATATAGCAAACAACGTTGCGATAAACCAATGAAAATGCAAATAATTATCATACGACAGTAATAGTAATAATGCAACCACTTGTGAATAAATGCTCAGCTGATGATGGAGAGGGTACCCAGCGCTAAAGAAACCATGGCGCGTCTGAACCGTCACGTCAGCTCGCACGGAGAATCCGCGTTTCTCTGCGCCTAGGTGTCTTCTTTCCTTTGCATCGTTGGCGCAGCTTTTCCTTTTCATCTTTTTCAATACGATTTGAGGAGTATGAAACAGGGTTCTGCATATCACTGAAAAAATTCAATTAATTACACTAAGGTTCTGTTATTGCCTTGTAGCGCATCTTACATAATAAACCACGTAGCGGCCTTCACGCTCAGTGTAAAGCCCAAAAACTCTATGACTGTTCAGACTGAGGCTGCCTCGCAAGGGTGCAGGCTTGGTTTCAGCCCTGACAGACAGCAAATCAGCCTTGAATCCTCTGCCCCCTAAAACATACAGTACTCCCACCACATTGATTAAGACACGTCCCTATTTTCCATACTTTTTTTGCCTCGTATAGAATGCCATATGGCTGGTGTGTCAAAGACAGCTAGTGACACTTTGGTTAGGACAGCACTGTGTGGATGTTAATTTTCAAGATGGCGTTCTTAGCGCATTTTCTAAAGCAGGGTTTTCAATCACTCTTGCATTAGTAAAATATTCAGTTGCATACATGACAAAAGCAGTAAAGTGTACATGGTTATAGAAGTGATTCATGCCGATATGAGATACATAACTCACTGTATATTCAGCTACCAGCACTCAGTCGCTATCAGACATGTGACAAGCATGAAGTCATAAAATGTGTATATAAATATCTAGCTACCTTAGGACAAATCTTGACCAGCAATAAGAATTGTTGTGTATAAGTGAGCTGACACGTCCGTCCCATACTCTGCAACATCTGTAGGCTGAGAGACATATACCTGGTCCTTGATCTGTTTCATACACGTACATCAATGAGCACAAACACGATACATATTAAACAGAGGCTGATGGAATGTAATGATCACAGATAACAATGATAAAGTGACAATCAGTCTCAATCCATCCGTCATACAGCCACTTATCCTGATCAGGGTCACAAAATAATCAATTTAATTAAATTTAATTTAATTTCTGAACATTCAGCTGTCACTCTAAGAAACTGTTATCACCAAGCATTTACCTATTTGGTGTATTTTATGATGTGACTCTTGATTTTCTTAATGTTTAGCCTAAACAATACAGTGCAGATACACAAATTCACAGTCAGTTAACAAATGGCAAGTGCATGTATTTTAAACATTAGTGGGGTGCTGAAGCGTCATCTGAAGAAGCCAGTGCATTCACCAGAATCCTTGGTTGTTCTCCAACATACTGGGAGCAACAGAGGATCCAAAAGATCATTATCAGCCAAGTTCTAACACAAACCCCTTAGGGAAGTATATGCTATCCTGGGTAAAATATCAAAAATATCAAGCTAGATATCTTGGCTAACCAGCCATTTACACGCTACCTTAAAGCACGTGGAGATGCTTGCTGATTTATCTGCATCCCACCAGGACACATGGTAAATATCCGTGTCATTGAAAGTGCAACACTTGTAGTTGAAGGGTACAGGGCATCCATGTCCAGTCTTTTGCCGATGAGTCTTGTAATAGAGGCTATTCGTAACACATCAGAGCCTAGCCTAAGATAAATAGGGATACATGCTAAAATAGTCCGAACAGAGGCAGCCATAAACAATAGCCAAGTCGGTTATGAAACTGGAAAAATAATGAAGCTGTTTTCATTGCGTTTCGTTAAATCTTTTATTTTATCCAAACGTGCTTATCCAGGATGGATCATATGGGGTCAGCCTCTGCAGGGGAACACATGCCCCAAGGCGCAAGACATATGTTCATATGTATGCGGTATCAGAAACACTAGGATTCATCTAAGACTAGCTTCTTAATACATAAATGACCCTGCAGACTATTTATGAGTAATGAAAAGGATTATTAATATTATGAGAACCATACAGTGTACATAGAGACTGAATTATTTATGGGTCAGAATATCTCAAGAATATCAATTGCAGAGTGTTTGGACTTATGTCTGTTCTGACTTCCTCAACTGCTATGGGGGAAATTTAGATGAGCAACAAGGTGATTCTAGTCTGTTTTATTTCAGGGTGTGTGTGTGTGTGCATGCGTGTGTGTGTGTGTGTGGGGGGGGGGGGGATGGGAGTCAGATATTCCAAAGAGAGGTCAAACACAAGCAAGAACATGGAACCTAAAGATAACTGACACGTGGGGGAACTCTTAACTGACGCACTGTTAAAATTCCGTTAAGAATTCCCAAACCTCTGAGCAGGAACCAGTGGCCTAATTAGATTGCTACCCTTCTGGTTGAATCTGTGCCAGGAATCACCCAAACAGAGCTCACTCATTCCATACCATCCCTCTATACCCATGTTGGCTGTTGATTGAAAAGGGTCCTAGATACCATCATTCAGGCCATCTGTAGTGTTGTAAATGTGCCTGTAAAATGTATGTAATAAACATACTGTGACAAATTCATAATCATAAAGGAGCGAGGCTAATGATGAGGCGGGTGAAAGGGGATGGCATTGTGACAGCTGATCCCTGCAGTGAGAGGACAGGCAGTGGAGCAGTGTGATGGCTGATCCCTGCAGTGAGAGGACAGGCAGTGGAGCAGTGTGATGGCTGCACAGTATGGCTATAGGAAAAGCATGCAGTATCCTGTCGTGCCTCGTAATAAGATGTAAAGTTATGGAATAAAAAGAATGATCAAAATACACAGTGATTTAAAGTCAAAATACAAAATATTAATAGTGCTGCCTAGCCACTAAGTTAGTTATTAATTGAAATGTGTTTAAAACTTTGCTTTTAGTTATATTGAATACTAGGGAAAACAAATCCATCCATCCATTTTCTGAATCCGCTTGTCCTATTCAGGGTCGTGGGAGGGAACGCAAATGAGAACCATAAATCTCACTGACTCAGCAACAATCTGATTTAATTTTGACAGAAAATCTCAGGTTTAATGGAACACATCTGCTTAAAACACTCCTTAATTGCACCCCAACCATAACTCATCTACCAACTAGTTATCATTAATTTCCCTAATTTCCCAAGCCTGCTGCGCGAATTAAAAATATCCAACATAAAAATAGTTTCCAGATTAATTTAGATAACATACTGTGTGTACTTGTGGGTTAATGTGTTGTTATAAATGAAAAAAAAAGGTGATCCGATCTCTAGCAAGGCAGAAAGTACCGGTACTGCATCGGTCCAGTGGGAAACTAATTTTGGGTTCAGTGGTTAGACCCGTGAATACTTTGGGGAAGTGAAGGAACTCGCAGAGGGGAGAAGGTCGACCCTGGAATTTGCTGTAAGTTGTGCGCAAGTTTCTGGGGATTTTGTTTGTCGATTTTTTTTTAAATAGATAATAAATAGAATGCACAGATCATTAGATTAACATGTCTACAGAAGACTATGACATAAAAGAGATATGCAATAATCTGTGTGGTTTAGAAAAGTACCAGACAAACTTCTTACTACAAGTCACACCTGTACACTTTCAGCCCCTGTCTTGCAATCTGCAGACAGACCCTTCTCCCTACGGGAGTGGGGGGAATACTGTATTTGAAAAACATAGAGAGATCAGGGAATGTAGCCAGGGTGAGCCTAAGTGTGTGTACAGTATGTGCATTTGGTGAGAATCAAAATGAGACAGTTGAACAGCATCTCTACAAAAATAAGGAGAATGGCACAGGAGAGGAGATTGCCGAGGATTGGATCTGAACATCCGAATGGTCAAACTCGTCGAAATATGTTACAGTGATATTAACCGAAGCTGTAGCCCCACCATTCAAAAAGGAAAACAACCTACAGGCAGTAGGACAAGTGCGCAGCTATAGAAAAAATATTCAGGGCTTCAGCCCAAAAGCCTGATGCGAGGCACGCCCCCTGGTGGCTGCATGCCTGGTGTGTAGGTCATACAGGACTGGCATTAGGACTGTGTGTTATACAAAGTCCTTCAGTGAGTCACTGTTCTATAATTCTTTTTAATGTGATAATCATATTGTTCTTTTCGTTTGTCTTTAAAAAATACATACGTATACATACTGTATTGCAGATGATCTAGTCCATAAATGTTTATAATGAAATGGATGGTAAGATTCTAGATGATCTCTCAAATGTTAGTAGTTACCTCACAAAAACATTAAATACAATTTTCTACAGAATCATAGATAATGACAAAATATTGCCAGTTAGTTGCTTGTTAGTGATCTATACCCAAATATTTCTGCTCTTCCAGAATCAACTAATAAAGTTCTTGCTGAGTATTTAATTAATCAGGTGTTCTGATGGTGGGATATATGTAAAAAACTGTATGAAAACCTGATAAGAATAGATGCTCATGAAATACAACCCAGTATTAACTCAGTTGATGCACTTTAATTTGGCTGCATATGACTGCTATTTTAATCTTATTGTGAAAAGCACTTTGGCCAACCACTGGTTACTTTGAAGTCGTGCTATAATACATAAACTGACTTGACTTGACTCACTGAATTAGCTCTTAAAATTCACCCAAAATGTTTGCAGTCTCATGTTGGGATTAAACACTGGGATTAAACACTGGGATTAAAAAAAATCGGCCTTAGAATCTGAGGTACCCCAGAATAATTTGTACAATTCTGCTGACCAGGAGGGGTCCCCTTGATCATTTTTGCCAAGCAATAAATTTTGCCAGCTGGGGGGGGATCCCCATGATAACTGGTGCAGGCCTACATACACATCGGCCCACTGGGAAAATGCCAGACGACCAGTCCACCCCTGAATTTAAGAAGTAGTAATCTGCAGTGTGTTCCTTATAGATACATATTATTTATGAGATTAATTAATGGACAATGTAATACCTATTAAAGTTTACTTGAAATTATGCGTGTGTTTCTGGTATGTGATTTCCAAATGCATATATCAAAGTATCCTAAGGAAATGTGTGGCACTACAGCCTTTCTGGCTGAATAATAATAAATTTAGCAGCAAACAGCATCTGATGACCAGCAAACATTGCCTTCACGTGAAATCTAACCAAGAGCAGCTACTGGTCTGCTCTGGTAGCACTCGTGTTCGTGGAAGGATTAGTGCTATTAAGTGGCTACCTTTGGTTGGTTTTTTCTGCCTGCGAATCTTGGGCTTGTCCATATTTCTGGATGCTGTGACAGTAGCTCTCTGCTCAGAGCAGCATGCCCTACAGCACGGAAGAAAGCTGCGATCGAAAGGAGAGAGACAGAGAAAGAGAGAGGAGAGAGAGAGAGAAAAGAGAGAGAGAGAGAGAGAAAATGACAGGTTGGAATAATGAAACAGGAGACTTGGGTGGCTGGTTATGGGTTTAGCAAAGATATATTAGCCAACTATAATACAACAATAGTCAGTAACATTTCAAGGACGGAGGTGTGATACCATCCCCCCAGTGCTGTGGCGGGGGCTTTGCTAACTAGGGCATAGGGCAGTAAGGTAGCCAGATGGATGACTCATGCCTTCACAACGTTAGAACCACAGATTTCGCCTGCACCTGTTCATTGGAAATAGGTCGCCTAGGCAATGTTAACCAGGCATCTACATAAATGCATCCCAGTAAATGTCTAGATGTGCACATTATGCAACCTGCCGGCTACCTAACAATATCAGGGAAAGTTAGATTTTTGTTTTAAAACAACACTTTTCCTGTATATTTTAATATAAGAATCAGAAAAGTGTCTGTGATTACAGACTGCGCAGTACACAACCACATGAAAGACTAAAAACAGACCATGCATAGTGCCACATTCAACAATTTCTGCATAAAAATAAATAAGTGTAACACAGAGATGGTAATAAATCGGTGGGTGAATATGATGATAAGAACAGTAATCATTTTCTTCATTGCCAGTCTCTTATAGCAACCGCAACATTTTTTTGTTTTCGTGATTGATATACATTTTAAGTTGTCAGTGAACTTCTGAGTTTTCCTGTCATATCCTTCTCCTCATGAGATCTTTCCAAACCCTCCATCCATCCATTTTCTAAAACCGCTCGTCCTGTTCCGGGTCGCGAGGCGTCTGAAGCCCGTCCTGGAGACTGCGGGCAGAAGGCATCTTTCCTAACCATAAAAATAACTTTAAATCCTTCTCTGTAAATAATCACCACTAAATTCTATGCTCATTGTTAACAGAAAAAACTTTGGTAATAAAGAAACTTGAGCTCAAAAGAAAATGTAACAGTGATTGAATTTAAAGCATAAGACACTGATGATACAGTACAGTATGTGACGCATTTAGCTTATAAAAATTATAAACAAAGTTTCAAGGAAAGTAAAGTTGGACACAACTACAAAATATTCCAGCGAGAGGGACCAAATCAAGGAAACAAAAATAGAATAAAAAACTACAAACAAACTGAAAGCTGAAGAAGTGAAGAATACATTAGTGTCATCCTGGAATGAGTCTCGTTGACATCGAAAATTTTAAATATGGAGGGAGGTTAAAAAAACGTCACCTCAAATTTTAACTCGTACTTATTTCACAAAAATTCAAAGCAGTGAAATACTATCTGCTTTGATGCCGGAATGCTAAAACTCCCCAAAAATCAGCGGATGATGACATGAGCTCTGACCTTCAGAATACATTGCTTCTAAGAGTGTGTCACTATTTCAGTGGTGTCTATCTTTCTTTTTGTGTCTGTTTGACAGGAAAGCTGATTCTCTGGAATTTATCTGTCTCCTCTTTGCAGTATTTAAAGCTTGGGCACAACATGCACCAAAATCTGCAGCAAACAAGCTGCAACTATAGAGACAGAGATTTCAGGGAACAGCAAGCTAATTGCAGACCTTTAATGTTAATTCCCTCATTCTAATAAAGCACCATTGTTTAGAATTCAACATGCACCAATTACAGGGTACTTTGGTTTTAAGAAAGTCAGGATGAATCTGATTATGAACTGTATTGTCACTGATATTTTGGAGTTACTTTGTGACTTTTTGTAATATTATTATTTTTTAATATATCATCTTTTAAATCTTTAAATCTTTTGGTTTACAAAGGAAAAACAAGAATAAAAATACCATGAGAGTTTTTTAATATATAAAGAAGCAAATACGCAATAATAGACTAAGAGATAGTTGAGGTATCCCAGAAATTCCTAAGTAATGGTATAGTGACTGGGAAAAATGTTATAGTGACTGAGAAAGCAAGGAACCTTCATCCAGGCTGAATTGAAGCCAAAGATTAATATACATAAGATAGTACTGTCTTGGGCAGTGAAAGAAAATAATGGTAACACTTAAGGTCATGTATTTAGTAATTTATAAACACATTCATAATGTATTATAATGCATTTATAAAGCATTATAAACATGGCTATAAATATTTATAAAAAAGGGTAGCACATTATAGCCATGTTTATAATGCATTATGACTGCCTTATGAAGCTTTCGTCTATAATGCAGTATAAATATCTTCATAATGCAGCACAAAGCATACTTAAGGCTTTTATATTTATAATGCATTATAAAGGTATCAGTAGTTCATTATAGATGAGAGCGTCATAAATTATATTATAATTTATAATACTGTATATTATATTAATGTGTTATGCCTTTTGATAAATATTTATAGCCATGTTTATATGCTTTATGAATGCATCATTATTTGTTATGAAGGTATTTAAAATTACTAAAACCATGGCCTTAAGTAAAGTGTTTACTAAAGTGTTTCACTAAAATAATCTTATGTCTGTCAATGTCTGTCAAAGTGTTTTGCTAAAGTCAGGTTTTGCAGCCACCATCAAATACACCCATTAACCACTAGAATGACTTCTTTGGCTAATCAACATCTCACTGAGTTATTTAACTAATTGAGTTAATTCATTAAATGAGCCGATGGTGAAATTTAATAAATATGAGGAGAGGTTTGGGAACTGAAGTGCTGTTCATCTAGCCATCCAACTAGATATCAGTGACTTTTTGGAGAACAGGAGAAATTCCTGTTAGTTTTCATTGTATTGCTGTTAATTTACATATGTTCTAATGTTAAATTGTGTTTTTTTTTTTGCAAATACACATGTACTACCGAGATAAATAGCCTTAAACATTTTCTGTGACTGCCTAAGATCTTTGCACAGTATTGTACGTAGTACTGGGGGTCAGGCATTGTAGTGGAGAAATTGTCCTTGGTTGGTTGGAATAAAGCAATTCAACCAAATTCCCAGTATGATTTTCTCTTCATATTGTCCAGGGGGCTTTTATCTGCACTTTTTTCACTTATGCATTATTTATTGGATAACCTCAGAGCTTGAAATCTGAGATGATATACTTATCAAGCACACACACGTACACACACTCCAGGTCTCTCTCCGGTGGGTGGAAGTTATGAGGTTCTGTAGAGCTGTGACCTGCTGCCTTGCCTTCTAGATATGAAGCAGCCAGGTGAGCTGAGAGATTTATGGTCATCCTAGCGGTACCCCACCAAGTCGCTGGCAGCCAGCTTAAGCCAAGATAAGGGACGCTGCACAGACAGCCAAGCTCAAAGAGACACACAAACCAGCCTGTTAATGTGCGGATTTGGCTGTGAAATCATTTCATCTGACATCCAGTGTGAGCAAATTTATGATGTTGATTTGGTGTTGCATTGGTGGGGGAGGGGTTATAAAATTTGGTACCATTCATTGTCTTAATCTCAGTTGGTGGCTTGGTGTGTATATTGGATTGGTGGGTGGGGGGGGGTGGGCTTCGCTCTAGATTAAATCCCTGTGACACTAAGCAGCCTGGACAGACTGAAGCCCTGTGGAGTGTTGTCACCGTGTCAGTGGCTCTACAATCCCCCTCTCTGCTTTTCTCTCCAGCACCCTCTTTCTCTCTCCCACATTCATCCTGATACACAAAAATACACTGTACTTTCTGACCCTGGAGAGATGTTTCTGTTCCTTTTTTAACCCTAGCCAGGTTTAAGTGGGTAGCTGTCCACGATTGTTTGATTCCTCTTCTCCCCCCCCTTTTTCATTTTCCATCCCTTCTCCTCCCTCCCTGCCTACCTCAGCCTCTCTTCAGAGCTAACCCAGTCAGCTGTGAGTCATGTGACCAGTAGCCCCACTCTAACTGAGCATGCCCGAACCTCTCTGTGTTGTCAGGCAAAAATAAGACAGCAGAAGGAGCAGAGATCTGCAATAGATAAACACACGACACACGGGCACACAGCCGGAGACCGGTGTGAGAGGCGGACAAACAGAAAGGCGGCGGGGACATTCTCTGCACCCAGTGCACTCAGTTCTTCTTTCAGTCGCAGTATATTTATTTGTATTTTTTTGTCTGTGATTTTTGTCTTCTGGAGGAAAGACTTTCCATGGTGAAAGAAGAGGCGATTCGAAAATAAGCAGAAAGAGGGAAGGAAGGAGTAAGTCCGTGACTGCATCTCCGTATCCTGAGAAGGTAAGTGTGTAGGCTGCTGGGGGGGGGGCATGCACCTCTCAGTGTCTTATTTACATGCGGGAGGAGGGTCAGTGATTGAAGATTTGGGGGGTGGAGGGAGTTAAGGACACGGAAGAGATAATTGGCAAGGACGGGGTGTTTTGGGGGAAAACCCTCTGACGAGGTGGAACTAGGGAACAGGTTCTCCGCGAAGGGAAGGTGCAAAAATTAAAAGTACGGAGGGATAATTTGCGGGTAAAGGTTGCATTTTATATGCAGATTGTGGGGCCCGTAGGTAAACAGACATAAGGATGGCGGATGAAGGGTGGCGATGAATCAGGGGCTCTGCCGTGGATGTTGCAGCGCGGCTCGGAGGCACCGGGAGCTGCACTCGGCAGCCTGACAGCGATCTGCCCTGGGATTCTAGCTGAAACAAAATGGCTCAGTGTGGGAGATCCGAGCAGCCTCGGTGAACTGCACACGGAAAAGAAGAGAGAGAGAGAGGACAGCAGGCAAGGAGAGCTTACAGACAAGCCTCTTATAGCCTCATTTCACATTTAATGACACACATACATGTAATTAATAATTCGGTGCACCACTACCGTAGATAGCACAGCCAGTGTGATGGGTTTATTCTCTTAAAACAATACAGCTGCGATTTATTTTGCAACATTCTTGCCATAAAATGCTATTTACATAAATATTTATCCACAATATCGTTACGGAGATATTTAACCGTAAACGAGCATACATGTTCAGCTGTGGTTTTGCTCAGATTATGGTTGAGATCAACTAGTTATGATCACCATTTTGATTATTGTGCCACATAATCTTTTAATCAAAGCGAAACACTTGACGTCATTTCTCCAGTTTACACAGCCTTATATTTTTAATGAAGACATCCAGGTTAACTATGTCCCTCAAGGGTGCAACAGCTTGCACCCCCCAGGGACCTGAAACCTTTTGGCCAAGAGGACAATTCCCACTGTGCCATTAGTGACAAGCGGAAAATACAGAGGCTTGTGTCTAAGGGCTTGGAGAGTCCATAAAAATCCAGGAAAGGAGATGTGGGTATAGGGTGGCTGCCTTCATCATCATCATCATCATCTCGAATTTATTTTGCCATTTAAAGAACTAAAATACAGCATGGCTTTGTGTGAGTCCAGGCCGGGTGGTTCTCTGAAAGAGTGCTTGCAAAATGTACGAGAGAAACTGTGCTTTATGCATGTACACAATCCTCCATTGTTAACTGGCATCTAAGAAGAGGTTTGGACTAAGGCAGAGATCCTGCTTTTTCGCCTTTACCGAGGCGGCACCTATTTCGTGAAGGGCTACAGTCGAGAAGGAGGACAATGCCAGGCGTTACACGGGCTTCCAGGGTGGGGGGGTACAGGGATTTAGGCTTCACTTAAGTCTAAAGGCTGCATCGGCGTAAGCAGACATTAGTTTTCAAGGACCACAGGGCCAGGATGGAGACCTTGGGGTTGTTTGTGGGCAAGAAAAAGCTGTTTTGGTCCTTAGTGATTTAAGTTTGATCTTTTTATGTTCAAAAGTTGGGTCGACCCAGTGGAAATGCAATGTAACAATATGTCAAAATTAAAAATGGAAGATACTAAAAGATAAAAATTTAAAAAATAAACACAGGAGAATTCTGCCATTATGTAAAAGGTATATTTTACTATTTACTATAAATTACATACATTTTTATTCATTCATGTAGGAACTGTGTATATATATGTATGTATAAAAATATATATGAATATATATAATATGTGTGTGTGTGTGTGAGAGAGAGAATTATAGGAATTTAAGTGGGAAAAAAAAAAACCCACACATGAAAGCCCACACAGAACATTTCCACAGACAAAGACTTTCACAATGATTAATGAATTGGCAATGGAGGAGAGAAACGGCTGTTGCTAGGATACACAGGAAGATGGAATGCAAATGATTAAAATAGGAGGAAAAAGAGCCTACATTTATGAGATGGTGAGATCAAAAATAGCATTTTATCCCAATATCCACCTAGTGTTTATCTGACCCCAGAGAACCTTAGGAAATATTATGATACAAAAATTCTTTTGTTCTTTTTAACAAAAATCTTTGGACAATAATGAGACATAGCATTTCATTTCGATGATAAACGTAATGTGCTTATTTCTCCTGTAATTGTGTGCTTTTCACTAACCTTCTTGTTCTTCCTTTTTTTTTTTTAGCCATTCTTCTAGGGTTGCCACGGAAACAGCAGTCGGAGTCAGCGACGGAGCGAGAGAGAGTGACCCCCGGTCCTGGTTCTTTGGCGCCCTGCTCCTGCTGTCACGCCACCGAAGCCGCAATGGACGGGCACAGCCGGGCCAAGCGTGAGCAGCACCTCTGAACTGCTGACCCAATGGTACGCTCTCCTGCTCTCCGTGACCCGACCTGCGGCTTCCCTGTTCCACCATGGTCCTTGACTGGGTGGTACGGTCTTTACACTGATGAATACAGCACTATGCAAAAGTTCATGTTGATGTACAACTATGACATTATGTCTGTCAAAGACCTCTGCTAAAGACACTTCAGTGTTTATAGCAACCGTCCAGAATACCAAGGTAAATTTAACTGGACCACTAGCATACATCGTTTGGCTAATTAAAAGCTCTTTGGGTTATTTAACTAATAAAGATGATTTATTAAGTGAGCTGGTGGTAAAATTTAACAAACACATGGAATGGCTGAGGTGCCCCTGAGGAGAGGTTTGGGAACTGAAGCGGTGTTCATCTACCCATCCAACTAGATATCAGTGACTTTTTGGAGAACAGAAGAAATTTCTGTTAGTTTTTTTTATTGTGTTAACCTTTCATTTGCATATGTTCCAATATTCTACATTTTTTATTAGCAAATATACATTTACTACCCAGATAAATAGCTTTAAACCATTTCTTTGCCTGCCTAAGACAGTACTCTGTATGGGTGCCAAGTTTCCTTTTTGCATGGCATGCCTTGTGCGCCGGCGCGTGGGCCGCCACGTTTGCCTAACCCCTACATGTCAACCTAGCAGTGGTGAAAACAATGAGATGGGTGATTAGAAACCTGTGCAATTTCGTGAAAATAGTGAGGCACCATACAGAGGTGAGGTCTTCTTAAACTTGTGGACTAGGTGGGGGTCAGAGGTGACACTTGTCAACTAGGATGGCGGAAAAGGTTGTCAGCCACGGGGCGGGGGGGATTCTCCTTTTGTTCTGTTTTGTTTTTATTCTGTTTGGTCACATGACAACTGGTCAGATGGTAACATGGCCTAAAGAACAGTGTATGCTCACCCTTATCCCTAAGTTTTGTTTCTTGAGTGTCTAAAGCTTTTTTTTTTTGCAGGAGTAGCTGCTCTCTTACCTTGTGATATTTATGGCACCTTCGATGTTCTGTTGTCTCTCACTGATGACTAATTAGATTTCTGTCCTCCTGTGTCTATTCATTTAAAAAATTCTATTCCAAGCATCGTAATCTGTGCTTGGTATGGCATCTTCTTCAGAATACAACAAAAAAAATGCATTACCTCTTTCTGATCCTAATACACCTAAGCCATCCGTATCCTTTTGGAAAAACAGCACACAGCGTTGACCGGCAGAAAAGGAAGCCTCGTTTTTTTCATATCAGATCATTAAAGCAAAAAGCCTTCCGGAGTTTAGGTGGAATAGAGTAGACATGGAAAGCTATAAGAATCTAGATAATTTTGGTAAACTGTTCTCTAACAATCTGGACTCTGGACTCTGAATAGGACATCAAGGGACAGTGCTGGACGGATGAGGAATCTGATGGGGAGAACGGCTCCGAGGAGTTTCTTTATGGAATCCAGGTGAGCGATCATATCTCCTGCTACCAGGACAGCAGATCACCATGAGGAGTGACTTTACATCTTGCTGTGTTCCTCAATGTAACATATGAACTTTTATATTAAAAAAAAAACTGAATTTCAGGCTTTACAACTGCTGTAGGAATTCTCCAGTCTGCTTTTGGAGCAATGGTAACAACATATTACGTCATTACATCAGACTCTCATCATCTCTCCTCCTGATTCCAATTAGGAATGCTTCCACACAGAATATTTTCACTGTGAATGACATCCAACGCAATATTTAAAAAAAATAATTCAGCCAGGGTCCCATCCTCAGTGTCCACTGCCTCAAGCTTTAAGCTTGTCAGAATTGGCTTCAAAATCACCGTGACCCTGATCTGGATGAGCGGTTGAGGGTCATGAATGACAAATGAGTACAGAGTGAAGCAGCCCTACCACGAGGGAAAAACGCCATTGACTGTGGCTAGGCCCCGCTTCCCAGCTAGGTGCTGCCTCATTTTATGGTTCTCCTTTCACATTTGATGAGACTGTGCTCTGCTTCAGCCACACACAGTACCTGCTCTAACCATTTCTCAGCTACAACCTAAATGGCCGAGCATAAAAAAGCCCTATCCTGAATCATCAGTCCTAACATGAGCACTACCGCTAACATTAATGCTATCGCTAACATCAATGTTGCTAGTAACATTAATGCTATCACTAACATCAATGGTGCTGCTAACATTAATGCTATCGCTAACATCCATGTTGCTACTAACATTAATGCTATCGCTAACATCAATGCTGCTGCTAACATTAATGCTATCGCTAACATCAATGGTGCTGCAAACATTACTGCTATTGCTAACATCAATGCTGCTGCTAACGTCAATGATACCGCTAATGTTAATGCTACCACTAACATAAATGCTGCCTCTAACACTACAACTACTGCCAGGGGTATAGCTAGAAATTCTGTACCCCCTGACAAAATACCACCTCGGGCCCCCTTGGTTGATTTTTCCATGTGGGGGTAGGGTGTAATGGTAGATTTAGCGGGCCAGATACACTGATGGTCCCCCTGAATCTGCCAGGGTATCCATGCCAGTCTGATGACCCTCGCTACCGCTAACATTAAATGCTGCTGCTAACGTTAACGCTACTGCTGACATTAATGACACTGCTAACATGAGGCACCAGTGATATCATCATCCTGAATACCAGCGCAGCATGTCAATTATGGTTTAGTGGCCCAAGGTAGGATTTAAGGATTTATCGTCGTAAACAGAGTAACCCCTGACTGTTCTGACTGTGCTCCCTTGGCTGCCACAGTGGGGGAGCGAACTTACTTTGTGCCTGATGGTGTCCGCAGGGAAGTTGTGCTGCTGACCTGTATCGGCACCCGCAGCTGGACGCCGACATCGAGGCAGTGAAAGACATCTACACAGACACTGCTGTTTCTGTCAGGTGTGCCCCCTTCCTATCAGATATATATCTTCAAGCGCCCACTGCATGCATAATGTCTATGCAAACAAGCGCAAAGGGAACGATCCAAAAGGGAAAAACTGATTCCCAATCTGGTCCTCGGGGAACCACAGACCACATTTTTGCTCTACCAGGAGCTAGGAGGACTGTGTGGTTGAGAGCTGGGAGGGAGCAAAAACATGGACTGACTGTGGGTCCCCGAGGACCGGACTGGGAAACACTACTTTAGACAGTAAACAAATAATCCCCGATGGACCATTATGGATGATCATCTTGCCTTTCTTGCCCTGACAGGGAATATGGCACTATTGACGATGTGGACATCGACTTGCAGATTAACATCAGTTTCTTGGATGTAAGTTGTGCTAACTCGCTAATTAGCATCTAGAACGACACTAAATAAATTCGGATCTTGGCTTCATGGGACATCTCTGCTGCCTTTTTGATGTGATGGCCATGTTCGATCAGCCTCCCCGGTGTCTCTGGCTGCCTTACCAATGTTTTTGCGGCTGCGGTCCCCCAGGAGGAGGTGGCGACAGCTTGGAAAGTCATCCGGACAGAGCCCATCATTCTCCGGCTGCGTTTCTCCCTCTCACAGTACCTGGATGGGCCTGGTGAGGTCCAGCACGTCAGTGTGCATGTGTGTGCAGACACAATGTGTATGTCTGCATTTAGCTGTACTTGGCATGTTTTGTAGAATAACTTCTGCTCCATGGAATGGCACGCTGCACTTCTGGGGTTCAGAGGTCACCTCCTTTAGTGCTTTATTACCTTTATCCACAGAGCCATCAGTGGATGTGTTCCAACCATCCAACAAGGATAGCTTCAGTTTGGGCTTGCAGCTGAAGAAGTGAGTGTTCTTTATTTCCTTGATTGTAGCCCAGCCTTGCAAAGTTGTAGAGAATTCTCTGAGCAAGATAAAAATAAATATTTCTTCTTAACATAGTTTTCATGAGGTTTGGTACCAGAAGGTTGAGTTCTGGATATATCGATAACAAATAGCTGATAATCAGTCATATAATACACGTGCATAAATACGCACAACCACCTCCTATTCTCTGCCTTACTCTTCCAGGATCCTCAGCCTGTTCACGTCACAGCAGTGGAAACACCTGAGCAATGAGTTCCTGAAGGCCCAGCAGGAGAAGAGGCACAGCTGGTTCAAGGCTGGAGGCACCATTAAGAAGTTCCGAGCTGGTCTCAGCATCTTCTCCCCCATACCCAAGTATGACAGACCTTTCCTCTTACTAATACCCCACTGTAAAAGTCCAGTCTGCTATAATTCTTTTTTTATTTCCATTAAAGCATCTATATTTGTCTATGTAACACATGTGCCTGCTATTAATGTATTTAAATATAGAACTGTTAATGCTCCGAGACTCTCCATACATAAGTGTGTAAATGGAGGCTAACCGCACCCGTGTCCCTCACCCAGATCCCCCAGCTTCCCCCTGATCCAGGACACGGTTCTGAAGGGGAAGCTAGCCGTCCCCGAGCTGCGTGTGACCCGCCTCATGAACCGGTCCATCTCCTGCACCATGAAGAATCCTAAGGGCGAGCTCTTCAGCTACCCTCCAAACAGTCAGGTCAGAGCCCTTCCCTGCTGCTCCTGGCCTCGCCCCCAGAAACACGCCGTGGGTCAAACATTTCAACATCATACCAGCTTAACTCCCAGTTTGCCGCTGCATGTAAGCCTCAAATTCAACACTCAGTTGAAGTAAAAATCTTCAACACACTTATTAATTAGTAGAGCATCTTTAGATGCCGAAGTGTTTATGTGTGTAATGAGGCGGTTGTTTTTCCCAATCATTATATTAAACCAATCACCTTCCCCCCACTTTTCCATATGACTAGCACCCTTTTCCCATAATGCTTTGTCTCCACTTGACCCATCAGAGTGTGGCTGTCCCCGCGTCCAGGCCGCCAGCGCAGATTACCACGAAGCAGCTGATTGAATTATTTTTCTCATCCCAGGCGGGTGGCCACTGCAAGAATATCCCCACTTTGGAATATGGCTTCTTAGTTCAGGTAGGGCCCATACTAGCTAATATCGCTATTATTTATCACATATTTGTGTGGCACAATCTTGTAAACATATTTTTATTTGGAACTACGTTATTAATTGTAATGCATGTTTACACCTATCTGCGAGTAAAACCAGATTCCGGGACAACGTGTGGTTTTAACAGTGAACTTAAATAACACTTAATATAATTCACATAAAACATTATAATTGATGTGCTAGAACTTCCGCAAGGGAGGTTCATCATAGAGGCCTCTGAGGCTTCACTGTGTCCCTTACAGCCCATGTCCATGAATGTAAACGACCGTGAATTTGCCCATAATGTGTTCCTGTCCAAACCCGATGGCGGTGGAGGTCGAGATTGCAAGGGAAACCGTGTCCTGTTTCTCTGACAGATCATGAAGTACTCTGAGCAGCGCATACCCACGCTGAATGAGTACTGCGTGGTGTGCGACGAGCAGCATGTCTTTCAGAATGGCTCCATGCTCAAGGTACCTGGGGAAGGGGGGGGGGGGTTTACAGCCTGTAGGCTAAGAAAAATGGGTCTCTGTTAAGTGGACATTTTTTCCCTTTGTGCCACAGTTACAGTAGAGTTAGAATTCTATTTGGCCATGTCAATCCATTTGTATGTATAGTACATGGCCAAAAGTATATGGGGACTCATATTAATTACAGGGATTGGTTAATTAAGCCATACTAATTGCTGATACAGGTGTATAACTAAGCACACAGACACTTAATCTCCTGCAACAATTAGCAGCAGTATGGGTGGCTGTACAGGAGAGGTTAGTGACTTTCCACTTGGCACCACCGTAGGACGCCATTTCTCCAACAAGTCACTCTGCCACATTTCTGACCTGGTAGAGCTGTTCCGGTCAGCCGCAACTAAATGATTGTGTAAAAGGTCTGGGAGCAAGTTTGGGTGTGAAGTGGTCGGCCACACAAACCCACGGAAAGGGACCTTACTGTATAACCTAACATCGATATCCAACTTGAATGGTAGTAACTCCCACCAGCAATGTTACAGCACCTTATGGAAAACCTTCCCTGAAGGGCAGAGGCTGTAATGGCAGCAACGAGCCAACCAACTTCATACAGTGGTACCTTGGTATATGTACATCCGCTTTGGAATAAGTCCAACTTGGTATACGTCCTGTTTGGACGCGAACATTTTTGCTTGGTATACGACCTTTGTTTGGAATACGACTCACGTGCTAGAACTTGTATGGGTCAAAATGAGTCACGACACTGCGTGCTAGCCTTGTTTACCTCTCTCGAGACAAAGCCACGACTGCCCACAAGCGTCAGTACGCCAGTTGCTACCGTTCAGTGAACAACCCGCGCTATAACTGTCTTTTCATTCATTTCATCTAATTGCTTTTGTATTTATGTATTTTAGTATTAAGCAGTGTTTAAATTATTTTATAAAATCCCATCAATGTATAATATGCTAATAACAATAGAATTTTTTTTCGTGGGAACGGATTAATCATT
This sequence comes from Mormyrops attenuatus, assembly GCA_026777985.1. Classification (NCBI taxonomy): domain Eukaryota; kingdom Metazoa; phylum Chordata; class Actinopteri; order Osteoglossiformes; family Mormyridae; genus Mormyrops; species Mormyrops attenuatus. The sequence goes on along the minus strand of JAODKC010000021.1, from coordinate 3,097,761 downwards.
TTCCCTTTATTTCTTATGGGAAAAATTCGTTTGGTATACGTCCGTTTTGGTATAAGTCCAAGGATCTGGAACGGATTAAGGACATATACCGAGGTACCACTGTATTAATACCCTGCTAAATTTCAGAATGAGGTGTTAGACAAGCTGGTGTCCCTGTGCTTTTGGCCATATAGTGTATGTGTATTCTCCCCTTCGTCCGCCGTCGCGCATGAGACCGTCTATTTGTGGGTGTGTACCTGCACACTGTAGCGCCTGAGTCTGAGTGTGTGCCCTCCTGCCTACACAGCCGGCAGTGTGTACGAGGGAGCTGTGCGTGTTCTCCTTCTACACCCTGGGGGTGATGTCCGGAGCTGCAGAGGAGGTGGCCACGGGGGCAGAGGTGATCACATTCTCGCGAGTCCCGTCTACAGAGCTACCAGCACAGATCAGCATTTATGGTAGACTTTGAGTTGTGTCATGAAGATGTGGGTCCACCTTGAAAGAAAATGACATGCTTTTTAGATCTATTTTTCTGCTTTATTTCATCTCAGAAAAATCTAATTTGGTCTGACAACCATGTTCTGTCTAAAGCAAGTTAGCAAGTGAACATATATTCATAGAATATGAATAGAAAATTCTGTATATAAAATTACTGCGTACAGGAAGGCATTTTTCAGCTGCCCTGCTGACTCAACAAAAGGGTGCCTCATTTAAAATTCAAAATTAGGTTTTATTCAGGGCTTACAGGAAGTATAAAACTTGGGTATATGATTCAGTATAATGTTTCTCATAATGCTAGTTTTGTAGGAAGACAAGTCAGTAGATGTTTTCATTATTTGATCATAAGAACTAAAAAAGAAGCAAAACAGCCACATTTATGTATTTACCAAATAAAAATAAAGATACGATGAGAAAATGAGAAAATATTTAGCGTACCATTATTTGTAGCTAAAGCTGCTGTGAAGGATGGACCGATTGCCGGACCTAATAAAAAGTAGCATTAGCATTGCGAGCTAAGAGAAGAGCTGGGAGGCGCTGAGAGCTGGATGAAGATCGTCAAACGGACTTATCACGCGGGGATCCTACTCGAGCGTGACTTTCACTGATGATCTGCAGGTTGTGGACCTGCTGGTGGCCATGTGCAGAGCAGCCTTGGAGTCTCCTCGCAAGAGCATCATCTTCGAGCCTTACCCTTCGGTAGTCGACCCAAATGACCCCAAAACTTTAGCCTTCAACCCCAAGGTGGTCATTTCTGCTGATTTCATCTTGACCTACAGAGTAAATGCATGTCATGTGATGGCTCCCTGTCTGTCTAACTTGTGCTTTTCTTAACCTCCTTGTCTAACCACAGAAGAAGAATTATGAACGCTTGCAGAAAGCGCTGGACAGTGTGATGTCCATCAGGGAGATGACACAGGTACAAATGCTGGGTAGCAGGTGTAGTATCTCACTAGATCTCTGCCACCCAGTATTGAATTTCCTCATCTTCGAGATTGGTATGACATGGACGTTTTCCAGCTCTCATTAAGCTGATAAGAGTCTCGGTATGTAGAGAGAAAAGCTCTTCTTACAACAAGAACTTAAACCAACAGTGACTTTTAGAAGAACCAGTTATTAGGTGTATAATAACTCATTAAGTCACTCTGCTGGCGACGGGATTTGAATCGGCAACCTTCCCAACCCTCAAAGCTGCCGTCCCCATCCCAAAAATTTTTTTAAATACTTTTTCGGCCAGTGCATAATTCTATATATGTTGTTTTATAGTTCAGATGTTTTTAAAATTAGCCTAAGATCAACTTTTCTATGGATGGGTGTGTCCAAACTTTTGACTTGTAGTGTATGTAGTGTGTTTATAAATAATATGCTATGCGGTAATAATAATATGCTATAAATATAAAATGCTATCAATAATGCTGTGTAGGCTATGTGTGTTTGATATGCGAATGGGTTGACACCAGAGGATACAGCCAGTCCTGGATTGACTTTAGGTTATTTCATTTTCAGGGATCGTATTTGGAGATTAAGAAGCAGATGGACAGGTTAGACCCGCTGGCGCATCCTTTGCTGCAGTGGTGAGTAGCGGCCTGTCTGCACGCCACAGACGGCCTGCTCTTCAAGATTCTGCCTTATGGAGGCCCCTAGTCTTCTTACCTCATCTGAGGACTTTGCACTTTTGCTTCTGGAAGATACCATCTTTTAAAGTGTAGCAAGATTGATACTGATATTAACTTTAGCCATGCTGCTTCCGTCTGTGCTTTTTTGGAGACTGATTGCTCAGTGGATGCATAGAATACGTTTCCTGTCTTCTAGGATCATTTCAAGCAACAGGTCGCACATTGTCAAGCTGCCGCTGAGTAGGGTAGGTAAAAAGATCCTGTACTTTTCTCAGCGTAGGGCTGCCATCTTGGTAGAGCCTCTTTGCTTTGTAGACCATATCTTGAACCCTTTTTCCACCTAAGGGTAACTGACCACCCATTCTCTCAGCTCAGATCCACTTCATTCAGACTAGCTTAATTAGCATAACAAAGAGACATGCAGCAGCTGGGAAAAGCCATCAAACAGACTGTGAGTTTAATGAAGGATCAAGGATTCTGTTGTCAGTGTGGAAGTGTGGTGACACTCGTACAATGAAAATGCTCACATAGAACATGTGTGGTAATGGAATGTAACACATTACCTGAATACAAATGCAATAGTTACATTTGAGATTCTAGGAAGGCTGGAGTGAGTGTATTGCAGTGGATGCTCTATACAGATGGATGGCACTCAGCACGAGTAGCGTATTGCAATTGAGATGATGCAAAGTGCAAGGGTGTAAATAACAAAGTATTGGGCAAAATGAGTAGTACTGGGCAACAAAATACTGACTGAGGACAAAGTACTAGACAAACTAACATGCAAGACAGAACAGATTGCTGAACAAGACAAAGTGCATGACACAGAGTTCAAGACAAGATGGAAAACAGTTAGACGCAGTGTAGATATCGCACATAGCAGCAGTGTAATACTGTAGAATTGCAGTGCACTGTAGTGCAGCTGTGGAAATTCGTTGGGCTGTCAGTGGTTGAGGGAGATAGGTCTCCTGGAGAACAAGCAGTTCCTGAGTCTGCCTGAGTGGGCGGGTATGGTCCTACACACAGCTCCTTTAATTCATTTGAAGCGCAGTCGCACTGCATAACAGGGCGTAACCAGCCGTTGTTCCTCTCCTCTCCGCAGCAACTGAAGTTCATGCACACATCTCACCAGTTCCTCCTGCTCAGCAGCCCTCCGGCCAAGGAGGCCCGATTCCGCACAGCCAAAAAGCTCTATGGCAGCACCTTTGCCTTCCAGTGAGTCAGACCCCCCCCTCCCCCCAAGACCAGCACCACCTCCCCTGAAACTATCTCTACCCCACCTTTCTCCCCAAAGTGCCCTGTTTAAAGATCGAGTCCACCGGCAGCAGGAAGAAGGGATCATATTCCGTGCCGTGTCACCTAAGGAGTGGTACAGATTGTCCTTAATATCGCTTGGGAGCTCACCTACACACAGCTTTGGCATGGCATGAATAGCACGTCGTTCCTCAAAGTAATAAGAAACCAGCTTACTCCTCAGAGGCTTGACTTAGAGGCGCTTAATGAATGTTACCAAGAATATTGTTCTCGCTAAGAATAATCATCCTAAAAATAGAATGCTGTAAAGGCGGCATCAATCTTAATATGACTCAAGTGATTTATATTAAGAAAATATAAAGAGGAAATATGTTACGCTTTGACTATTTTAAGTAGCTGGTGCGGTGACTAGACTGTTGTGTGCTGGTTTTGTTTGAAGGACCTCGGATGGTCTGTTTTGTAGAGTGCTTCAGCTATCCGGTGGTTTAGGATCTGACTTCAAAGAATTTCTTTGTTTAAAAGCTGCTTTCTTACGTCTGTCATCCACAAACAGGCCGGATTGTTACACTTACTGATATCCCAAAGAACATATCAGCTTCGCCGTGGCCCGGCTGACTGGGAAAACTGGGAATGTTGACCCATCTACTGGATGTACTGTTCTGTTTGTGCTTCATAGCTGCTGTAGAACCCGGGACAGCTCTGGTCTCACATGCTACAACGTGTTGGAGGACTGGTCTGTATTCACGGCTCTCGTTGTCTTTCTCTCTCTCCACACCTGCTCTAGTGGTTCCCATATAGAGAACTGGCACTCCATTCTGAGAAATGGACTAGTCAATGCGTCTTATACCAAACTACAGGTATGTAGCTCTCGCATTTAGCCAAGCTAAGATGCATCCTCCCTTGGACAGCGCCTGTCTTCTTGACTTAAGCCTGCTGTCCAGCTGATCCATTTTGACAGTAACGGATGCCATGTTCCTCATTATTGCAACGGGACGTCTTCTTTTCGTTGTCGTTTTTGCCTTTGTTGTTGTTTTTTCCCGTGCTGTTTTACTGGCAAGGCCCACCGGTGACAGCTGTGGCACATGCCAGACATCGGTCCCTTCCCGGGCTGGCAGCGGCGTACACCGCATCCCTCCCCGTCCGACAAGGACGAAGGGAGTGGCGTCCACCGGTAGCCGGGTTACCGGTCGGCCTTGTTGACCGCTAGGGTGGACCACTAGGAGCTTCGAGCGTGTCACACTTGCCTTACACTCTCTGCTGTTACCCTCACTGGTCTTGTCACAGCCGGATCCTCACAGAGAGTGGGGCTCCGGCTACAGCTAAGTGCTAGGCTTGTCTGTCTGAGTTGCTAGGTCGCTAAAGCGCTGTTAGGAAAGGACTGTGTGTACCGGAATGCTAAGGGAAAGATCAGTAACTCTCATCACGCATGCTTTTCACTATTTCCTTCCGTTTGTTTGTTTTATTACCATTCATTTGTCATACGTCAAATCTGCTTGGTCACTAGCTAATGTTGGCATACATTATTTTACATTATTATTCACAAGAAAACCTGATCTTAGTAACTATTACAAAGCTAGTAGAGACAGTCCCCATCTAGGCTCCATTCTGACAGACAGGTTTTACATTGAAAGGGACGCATGTCAGACTAGGATAATTGCATCGACTTTTAGGTGTGAGAATGAGACTAATAGACGCATGTGAGATGATTCTTCTGCACGCCGCACAGTGCACACTGGATAGAGTAGCGCTTCGGGGCATTTGCCTGCCAGAAATTTATTTTTGCATACAATTATTTATTTATTTATGTTAAACTTTGGTCATAGCTGTGAGTCGTCATAAGTGGCTTAGTTTGTAAGTGTGAACTGCAAATATTCATAGGTGTAAGTCAGTGAGTCGGCTCTAGTTAAAATTTTGCCTCTTATTTCTAGCCTAAAAATAAACTGCACATTCTAAGTCGAAATATATATCTAAAATATCATGGACCAGTATTCTCCATTATGGGTGGGAAGGAAGAAGAGTCGGCTAGCTCAGAGAGCTGCGAGAGACTCCTGTTTCTCCTGCTCATGCCACAGTTGTCCTTCCTTCCTGGCCTCCTCTCCAGGAAGACAGGGCCCAGCTGTGACTCATTAGGTGGGTCCTCGCAGGGAATCATGTCGGGGGTGACTTAGCCGTGTTTGCTAGCCAGCTCCAAACCTGGCGCAACCAAATGGGCTTGCATGCAGCTCATGCTGCTCGTATCAGAAGCGACTCTGACCTTTCAAGCACATTTTCATGCAGGTGTGTCTCTCCTCAGGATACCCTGGCAGACATAGTTTTGTTTGAATTCCTCAAATCTTGTCCCTGGATGCCAGTTTCCCTTTATCAGCTCTTTCTGAGCCCGTTACGCATATCAGAGGAATTTCCCTTTCGCTGTTCTGTACCAGCCTTTGCAGACTGCATTTCACCCCTACACATTCGTCATTTGAGCTTGCACCTCTGCTCGGTTGTTTTGAAGCTCCTCATGCGTACTCCACGGAGTTACCTTTGTCTTTGCGGCGGGGTTATACCTCCCTGGTTCAGCCGATCATCAGGCTCTCCCTGCCATGCTGCTTTTCTCACCTTCACCCATACCTCTGTGCTGTAAGCATTTCGCTGCCTTTCACACGTACCAGTTGTCTTTTTTACCCTCAGTCATCCACTTATCATTTCTTCACACTCATTCTCTGGCTGCTTTTCTAGAGATCCTTATGTCTGAGCCTTTGGTATTGGATGCTAACAGCTTTATGGCTTGAACAGAACAATCTTCATGCAGAAATTGGTCACAAAGCTAAGGCCTTCATTCTGAGGAGCACTTCTTGGAGGTATCTTGGTTTGGGGGGGGGGGGGGGGGGGGGGGGGGGGGGGGGGGGGG
>JAODKC010000021.1:3058417-3091424 GCA_026777985.1 Mormyrops attenuatus | reverse complement strand
TTATCTCTGAGTTGGGTCCTCCCCGTCTCTGCCCCTCCCACCCCCCCACCCCCCCCGCCTTTAAACAGTGTCACTCTTGTTGAGTCTCAACCTACTTTTTTCAACGCAAGCTGCACGGGGCTGCGTATGGAAAGGGCATCTATCTCAGCCCCATCTCCAGCATTTCCTTTGGATACTCAGGTAGGAAGATGCTCTTTGTTCCAGGGGCAATTCAAGGATTTTTTTAAGGTGGGAGACATAAGAGGGGGCATCCGTAGCATTAGCTAAATGATGTGTTTTGAAGCAATGAGTGCCAGGGGATGGAGCCAATCAACTTTCAGCTGGAGCCAGTGTTCCTATGGGCCCGCCCCTCTATGCACCCCTGATTTGTTCTTTCCGTCCGGGGTCAGTGTGCTCTAGTCCATTGCCGTCCTGTCAATCCACTTGCAAGGAAGCCCCCAAACACTAGGCAGTCCCCATGTCTGAAGTGCTGAAGCACCAGAAGAACCAACACCCCCACCCCCCCCGCCCCGCACCGGCTGTCTGCTCTGTTTTGAAAGGACGGTCCCATTACACCCGAATGTCTCACCCTCTGGCGGGCAGCCTGTTTCCAGTGTGAAACAGGGGGGTCTGACCCTACCTCCGCCGCTGACTCTGCCCGTCGTGCGGCTGAGTGCCGGTGCAAGTCAAGCTTACGCTATGTGTCTGTGTCGGTTGCGGCGGTGACCCAGGGATGGGGAAAGGACAGCATCGCATGCCCTCTAAAGACGAGCTGGTGCAGCGCTACAATCGCATGAACACCATACCCCAGGTACACCCTCCCTCCCTCCTGCTCCAGCACCTCCCATGCAGAAAAGTCTGCAAATGATCCCTTTTGATAGATAGAAATTTATCAAATAAGCTGTTGGGTCCTTCAAACACATTACCCACTGTATGGAACTTGTAACCAGTAGGTTGTACCATGGGCATAATTATGGGGCGTGGTGGGGGTTGTAACCCCACCAATAAACAAAGCCAGCCAATATAACCCCCTGGATCCCCTTAAATGGGCAGAGAACTCAACCCCCCAGTGCTAAACCCGAAATTATGCCCTTGGGTTGTACATTTAAATCTGAACAGGGCCAGACCTTTAATGAGGGTCCTTATTTCATTTTAGTAAATATTAAGCTGTATTAAGGCAATATTTTCAATCTGTAGATTGTCTATTCCACTTAAACAAAAGAAAATTTAAATGTTAAAATGTTTTAACAAGTAAGCATACATATCATTTTAAGTATGCATATTAAGATATAATGTCTATGTATTATATTTACACATCGTTTGCGCAAAATGAATGTTTTTGTTCGACTTCCCGTTTCCTCAGAGTCGACCAATACAGTCCAGGTTTCTACAGAGTCGAAATTTAAACTGCATCGCTCTCTGCGAAGGTAAAATGTTGAAATATCAAGAACAGTGCCACATATTTAGCATCATAGACACATACTGTATATGATTACAGTGTCATCTAGCATCATAGACTCAAACTTTACATGTTTACAATGTCGTCTGGTAATATAGACACATACAGTACATGTTTACATTGTCATTTGGTACCATAGACCAGCATTTCTCAACCTGGTCCTTGGGGATCCCCAGACAGTACACATTTTTGCTCCCTCCCGTCTCCCAGCCAATCAAGACACACCTGTATCAGGCAGTTAGAACACTGTCATAGACACATACAGTATATACTTAAAATGTCATCTAGCATCATAGACACATACAGTATATGTTTACAGTGTCATACGGTATCATAGACACATATGTCATCAAGCAACATAGCCACATAATTTATATTTACATACTATATGTGTATAGTGTAGTATATAGTATGTGTATATTATATGTGTCTATGATCCAAATGGCACTGTATACTTATTTTGCCTGTGTCCTAGTGATAACATCCAAGGACCTTCAGAAGCATGGAAACATCTGGGTGTGCCCTGTGTCGGACCACGTCTGCACACGCTTCTTCTTTGTGTGAGTGCATCTGTTCTAGGCCAAAGGTCAAATGTGTTTCACGCCTTCAGCGCGTACCAGTTGAAAAATACGCAACCCGTGTCCAAAGGCGACATAGCAACTGTATCCTTAGCTGCACCCGCTCTTGGAACTGACTTGGTAATGAAGACTGGAGCAGCAAATTCCCAGCTGGAACCTATTCATCGCCCATGTCACTCTCTTCTGTTTTTTTCTTCCCTTTCATCCTCCAACATATTCCTTTAGGTACGAGGATGGCCAGGTGGGAGACGCCAACATCAACACCCAAGAGCCCAAGATTCAAAAAGAGATCATGCGTGTGATCGGGACTCAGATTTACTCCGGCTGAGCCGAAGACCTTGCGTGGCCCGGAGCTGGGCACTGACGGAGGACCTGGAACAACATGGGATCATCAAACTGTGCTGCATTAACAGCTGGTTGTTAGATGCTTTCACAAAGGCTCAAGGGCCAAATGGTGGCCCATTTTGCTCTTGTTTTTCAATTCTTATTCATTATCGGTTTCCTCTACCCTTCCGTCCATCTCTCTCTGAAGCTGTTGGAAAAGGGCGGATGGATGAGGACCCCAGGGACATTGAGAAAGAGGATTTCCACCAGAAAGCCTTTCCATGACTCTCTGAAATGCTGCACTTGGCTCTGGCTTAGAGGGCCCCTGGAAACCGCTCATCCTTCACGCTGCCCTGAATAAGCACTGGAGAACAACCTTGAACATGTCTATCCCCAACCTGACACAATGCTCCCCACACACAATGGCACCACCCCCTCCCTGAAAATACACCCCCAGCTAGCATGTAACTAGCCCCCTCTAACCCTGACTCACCCGTCACTCTCCGATTCCCTGCTTTTGAGCATTGTGTTCAAATCACACCGGAAGTCTTCGTCAGCCATCTCATTTAACACTTCCTGCGGCCTGGAAATTTTTGGATATTTTTTCATGATGAAATTAATGTGTGTTACATCTGTTCCTTCGTTGATATTCCTCAGTTGGTATTTTAATGTACCAGATTCAGGTGTGTGCCGTTGGCTGTTTTCAATTCACTATAGTTCCTGTTTTTCATTTGAGTTCACTTAATTTCTGAAGTTAAATAAAAACAGTACATGGTGCAATATATTTAAAATATAACCTGGAGGTTTTTGTATGTGGTGGCATGGCGGTTCTCGGTAGCGCTGTTGGTTTCTACATCCATGGTTGAGGGTTTGACTCTCACTCTGCATGAGTTTTCATGTTCTGTCCATATCATACAGATTTCCTCCCGCAGTTTAAAAACATGCCGTGAGACTAATTGGTATTTCAGAATTTCTTGTAGTGTGTGTATGTGCCCTGTGATGCACTGGCACCCCATCCAGAGTGTACACCTACCCTGTACTGCCTGGGACAGGCTCCAAGCCCCCCCAACCTGGAACAGTGATTGGAAGACTGATGGACATTTTGCATTAAAAATACTTTCACATGACTCATTACAGTGAACCGAATACAAAGATGATTGTGAGTGTTCAAAACCTTACTGACACTCGTGATGGAAACAAAGTTATTACCAGTTGGCAGTGTGAAAGAGAATAAAATTTTCTCAGTGCTTTTATTTCCATATCGGCCCCTCCTTCACACTCTTGTGATTGCATTACAAAGAAACCAAAACCCCACTGAACATGTAACTCTCTGTGATTCATGGGCCTGTTTATGCAAAATGTCACGTGGTTTCTTCTTAAGCACTGAATTCTGGCCCGTTGACCCCGGAAGTGAAACCTCATTCTGCAGCAGCCATACTGGATGCTACGTCACCAGCTTCTGATGCCATTTGCACCATCGACCCCGAGGACTGAACGCAACATCCCTGGCTTTGAAAGACACTTTCACAGTCACTTACGCATTTGTGCGCTCAACAGTTTGTATTTTTTTCCCACATCCGCCTTCTAAATATCTGACCTGGCATTTGTTTGAGGTCTCCGCGGCCATCCAAGGGGCGGAGTCGCTCTCTGATGTTTGCCACACTGGCCTCTGCGCTGAAACGTGAACGTGAGGTACTGTGATCTTTCTCATTCAGCTTCTGGAATGCTGCACCGCTTCCTGTCTGTCATGTCGTCACAGGCGCCATGATTTGTGTGACTTTTGGGCATGAGAGGTGAGGGGGATGCATGGTATGGACTTCACAGGTATTATTTCCACAGATAATATGGACACCAGATTCTAGAACTTCCATTCTTCCCATCCTGTCAGAAATGCCCTAGAGTCTCAGTGAAACTGTATGGTCACTTATGTATCTACAAACACCAGTTTATTGTCCCTTTTGTTTCTGTTTAGTGCTGTCTGTGAATGAAGGATTACGACAATGAAATCCTGATAGGCAAAGTGAAAAATAAAGACTGATTTTGCACAATTTTACACACTTGGTATGTCATTCATTGGCTTATGCAGGGACTGAAAGAGTTCATTCAAAAGGCCTTTTAGATGGAGAATTGTGTCTAGATTGCAAGGAGAGAACCCATGTACACTATTTGTGCTACCTGGCAGAATGGAGTACAACTCAGACTTTTGTAACTCCTCAGAAAGCTTTTATTCCATGTACGTTTCATGTCACCAATATCAGGGTTATGAGTGTAGGGAAAAATAGAAGTCTGTGAATAACAGGATCATTAGATATCCAGAAACACAACAGGAAACATTTATATAGGCCAAGTCATTGTCAGTCCCTCAATAAGGAGTATGCTCGATGCTCCAGTTCAGGGTTGCCCAAACCAGTCCTTGGGGACCCAGAGCCGGTCCACATTTTTGTTTCCTCTGAGCTACCTGCCAGACAGTCCACATTTTTGCTCCCTGGGAGCTGGGAGGGAGCGAAAATGCGTACTGTCTGTGGGTCCTCAAAGACCAGATTGGGAACCACTGCTCTAGTTTATTAAGACAGTGTATGGTGGCCACTCCCTGCAGCTTCCTGAAGGTGGTGCTGTTATTTGGGTATTTATGTGTTTTCCACAAGGCAAGATAATAGTGTGATTCTGCACATCTTCCCTGCCTGTTGTAACATCATAAGCCAGATTTCTTTTAAGGAGTCGCCGCCACTACACCGTGCTCTTGCGTCTGCCCTTTTGCGTTCCCAGCATGCCATTGTGCCCCCAGCCTCATCGGACCTCCCTCACCCCGTCTCCTGTCCCAGTTAAACATTCCCCTTGGGTGTCTTCCCTGTACCCGAGTGAGAGAGAGAGACAGACATACAGGTACAGAGGAATGCAGGCCATGGTGACCATGCAGTGCTGCTGTCTGCAAACCGGGGCTCGCCGTCTGACGGTAGAAGCGGGCTGCTAGCGCATGTTGCCGCTCCGTGATGAAAATCCACTGAGGGGAGCTCTTGCACCATCCAGGCCTCACACACACTAAAAAACCCATAACTCTGCTTGTTTGCCTGAGCATTCGCGACCACGGGGGCGAAGCACTAGTCACCAATGCCGCTTCAATCCCCCCCCAACACACAGGGTAAATCACTGTGACTGAATTAAACTCTGTTGTTTAATCATCCACACTTTATTTAGTTCCAATCTCTTTGCTTTCAGCCCTGGGGTGATGTGTCTGCAAGCCTGGATAATGGTGCTGACAGTGGAGGTTGCCAGTTTAACTGGGCTTTTAGGGTCCCCACCAAATGAGACTGGGTTCTCCTGCATCCTGTCATGCACTCCTGGGTGTCTCTGAATGCCCACAGGCTGTAATGAAATAAGGATCATTTTGGACAGGTGATCCTTCTGCAGGTTTTACTTAAAGAGCATCAATTCCCTCTCACAACTTGGAATTATGCTCATTTGAATTTTCATCCATCCATCCATCCATCCATCCATCTCCTCACTGCTTATCCTGGTCCAGGTGATGGGGGTGGGGCGCAGGAACCTGTCCCAGGCAGCACAGTGCATCAGGCTGGGATTCACCTGGGATGGGATGCCAGCCTGTAGAATTTCACATTAATTAAATAAGGCATTTTGGGTATCCAAAAAGGCAGGTGTAACCTAAAAAGGCTATTCAGTGGAGCTGTGTCAGGAGGCACTGCTGGGAGCCAGCTGGACAAGATCCGCGTCTGTCCCTGGCCACACTCACATGGATGCACCTCCCCGGTGGTCAGCCTGCACAGTGCCGGCCGTACGCCATGGGCGGAAAGCACACGGTGCAGTGCGGCATGCTGGGAAAAGCAAATCCTGCAGGGCGACTCCGTGCTGCTTTTCAGCAGCTGGGTGGGGGACGTTATTGCCATGGGGGATGGCGTGTGGCTCAGCGGGTTAGGCTCCGTGCCCATGAACGGAAGGTCACCAGTTCAACTCCTGTATTCAGCACAATAGTCAGGTTTCTGTTGGCCTTCTGAGCAAGACCCTCCGCCTCCCCCACAAATCAAAAAATGCTACAGGGTGGGATGCCAGATCCCCAACCTTCACCCATATAGCTCTGTGTATCTCTCAACAGAGAGCACGATGGGGTATGCAAAGATCAGCATTTCAATGTGCTCGTACAAATGGCAAATAAAACATCATTTCATATTTTCATCCTGGTCCTGAAGCTGCCACTCTGTCGTATTACTTAAGCGATCCGCTGAATGCCATATCCCATCAGCACAAATGACTCAGCCATTTACCCCCCAAGTCTTAATTGTTGCTCACATTTCTGCTGCAGTGGCTGTTATTGTTGTCATTGCTATCTTTCCCACAGTCACATTCACTTCAAGGCACGATTCCATCCACAAGCTAAATGGTTACATTTTCACTAATTGGTGTTTACGGCGATGTTCACAATGATGGAGTTTTTTTCTTCTTATAAACGATAGCTCTCTCCTTCGCTTTCTCTCTCTCTCGCTGTTTTTTTTTTTAGTTTATAGTACATTTCAATCGAAAGTGTTTACTCGGCATAAATTTCACTCCCTGCATACTATCAAAGACAAATCTCCCTCTCTACCAGGCCTACTCTTACACACTTGCAATCCTTTACCTTCTTTGTCCCCGGGGTTGGTGAAGTTGCTGGTATCTTGCAGGCAGCAGTGAGAGCGTCAGGCTTATCTGTTTATTGTTTGAAGTTCTCTGAGTGTCTGAAACAACAGCGATCACACCTGGCAGCACTGATGGCACCGCCGTTACTTCGCTCTCCAGCCACCGTCGGCCCTTCGTGTGTTTGTGGAGACCGATAACGTCAGCGTCGCCCCAAGTACCCTAACCATCTTGCAGTGGCACCAGGGCATCATGTCATGTGCTGCTTTCATGGACACCCACCCCAGTACCAGTATTTGTTTTTCTTTGTCTTTTTGTATTTGTCTTTGTCTTTGTTACACAGGGACAGCGACAAATCTCCTGTGTCTACCACAGAAATAAACTGGCTTTTCTGGAAGCCCAGACTGATGTTCTCCTGAATTCCCAGAGCGCTTACGTTCGGTCACATGCTCTGGGTGCCTCCTGAGTTGACAGCCCTCTGTACCTCCTCCCGTCTCAAAATTATTAGCCATCATTACTGGTCTCAGCTACTAATATTTCCCACTAAATTTCACCCGCTGGTCACCCCCGGCATCAGTGGTCCATGAGAAGATGTAGTCATCATTAAAGCATAGGGCCATGCTGTCTTTAAACCCAAAGACCTTCCCAATAATTACATAGTTTCCATCCCTGAAGACATTCATGTCGCATGTCAGCCTGTGCTTCCCTGGATGTCCATGCAGGTTTCGGCCTGGATAATATCTAGATTTTTTTAGCTTCCTTCGGTTGCTGGAGCCACTTGGCCACTTAAAATGTAATAGAAGGATTCTCCTTAAAGACTAAGAATGAAATATAACATAACAAAATTTACATTAAAATATTCAGAGACTCGTAGAATGAAAAAGGCAAAACTTCATCTTTTTGGCAGCATAACACTGGTCAGGAAAAAAAACATGAAAACCATGCATATCTTGTTTTCCACAGAGAATAACTTCAGTTATGCCAGTTAACTTGAAAATGTTCATTTTTTGAAAGATAACTGACCAGCATGTCTTATTCAGTGTGTGTGTGTGTGTGTGTGTGTGTGTGTGTGGAGTAGATTTATATTATATTGTGGGGGACCAAATATCCCCCACAATCTAATAAAAACCTGTTTTTTGACGTTGTGGATGCAATCAAAAAAGAAAAAATGCCAAAAGTCTCAAATTCTGTTTAGTTACTTATGGTTAAGTTTAGGGCTGGGTAGGGGTTAAGGTTGTCATGTTGGTATTAGAGTTTTCCCCATAGAAATCACTGGAGAGTCCCCACAAAGATATAATTACAAACCTGTGTATGTGTGTGCAATACTTACAGATTATATTTTAGGTGTAACTAATTCAGAAACCAAATGAAAATAATAATGCTCTGTGTACCATTTCGAGAGGTTGTTTGGAGGGAGCTGGACACACTGTTATTACTTGATAGAAACTGAGTGAATTCAGTTAAGGTTATCAAAGCTTTTGGTCAGGTCCATTACAAAGCAGCTTCTCGTGGTATCTCCTCTTCATCCTGTATGTCTTTGGACTGTGGGAGGAAACTGGAATCCTGGAGTCCTGGAAGTGAGGCAGCGATGCAAACCTCTGAGCTACGCTGACACCCACATCTCTAATTTGTTTTAGGCTGTTTTATTATATAAGCCGTTTTTTTAAATCAAAATTTATAAGTGAAATCCAGCTCGGAGGCCAGGAAACCCTGAAATAAATCTGCCCTGATAGTTTATGACTCGAATGATATTAAGTTTTATATAGGCACCCCTAAAACGGGTTGTTCAGACAGGGAAGTTTGGAATCTTCTAGATGGGTTAATACTGCAGCTTGTTATGTGCCTACTGGAAGGTTCCAAATGGCGAGCAGGCTAGTGTAGGCAACCAAGAAACAGGCCAACCAAGAATCACCATTTATGAGCCGTTGCTGCTCCTGCTTCACTTCTTTCGCATCCATCTTTCACCCCTCAGCCCACTGACACAGCCCCCGACCCCCCCACCACCACCTCCAACCCCGCCCCCCCGAAGTCCAAGGCAGAGTGACCTAAGATGTGGTGACATTCAGGGGCTGCTCCCCTGCCTACCACGCTGACATTTGTGCTCGCCTTTGATGGCACCTTTGAGCACAGTCCTACTGGTGGCCTCGTTTAGAGTGAGATGTCTTTGTCGTGGCTCCGCCTCCACGCTTCAGCGACATCAAAGACCGTGACTCTGACCCATTGATGGCTGTGCATGGCCCCTGCCCTACCCACACTCCCACCCTTGCTCCCAGATAGACCTTTCCTTGTTACGCTGCGCTTCTTCACACGAAATATGTGGCAATGGGTCAAAAAAAATGCCTGGTGACATAATTAATTCATTTATTCATTCATGGTCATTAACTTATTTGCAACTGGCACAGCTTTACATTTAACACATTAATTTTAATAAAACTAAAAAAAAAAAAAAAAAGTATTTATCAACATAATTTAGGTCTAAGCCCCCACCCCTCTAAGGCACAAAAACTACATCCTCCCTGGGATTTTACATTAGAAGTCGAGTGTTATGGCCACAGGACCATGTTATTTTGGCTTTACAGCACCGCATGTTCCTTCGACTCGTGCGTAAATAACACTGGTGCCATAATCACCACTCTAATTGAATACCCAGTGTTTTCTAGTGAGTAATTTAAACTGAAATAACTGAATAAATCACACTGAGTTATTTAGATTACAGCAGACGAGCAGGCGGCGACGTTAGGTTCGTATTGTATAAAGGACAGATTTGCGAAGAAGGGGTCAGGAAACACATTGCCCGTGGCACGTCCCACACTTGCAGCGACGGCCCGGTAGAGTCCGTCATCCCCGAAAAGCACGACTTTCTGGTCATGCAGTATTCATCAGGCTCAGGGAAGAGGTTCACCTGCTTGTTCAAAGGTTTTCCGAGGCCCTGGAGCTGGGCTGGGGACCAGCGGCTGCGATAAACTGGTAGGTCCCCAGTGAGGCGGCCCTGGGTGCCTCCCCCAGTCACTAAATGGCCCTCATTTTTGTGAAATATGTATTGCCGCAGGGATGGCTGCATGGTGTGCGATCTGGGGGGGGCAGGGTGGTGGCAGCCAGGGTTAATAGCCTGACACTGCAGCACTGCCTTCGTGCCCTTTCCCTGAGCCCTGACCTCCATGACCCTCGGAGCGGCCCGGTAGCTCCGGGTCACTCCTGTGGTCCTTTCTCTCACTTCCCCTTCCTCTTTGTAGCCGAGTCGAGGCCTCGGCCTCGGGCACCAGCCGCCGTAGGCCCCCGCACAAACACAGCGTGAGAGAGGTTAATTGGATTGTGATTAGGAGCCAGGCGATTAGCTGATGGCTAACTTTCAATTTTCCTATTGTGAGCAGGACAAAGAGGATGCAGAGCCAAAGGCCCGAGGATGCGAGCATGGAGGCTGTGGCGCCCTGCCTCCTTTGTGGGGGAGATGTATTGAGTCGCGCTGCTGTGCTTGCCTGTCCTTTTATGGGCCCTTTGCTGCTCATAATTTTGACATGGGGATCTCAGAAGACAAACAGCCCTCGCTGTCTTTAATTTTCCGGCGGGGATTGAGCGGCACATGGGCGGCAAGAGCAGAAGACTGTTGTGAAATTGCTTTTGAGGCAGTGGTGAGGTACAGTACTCACGGTACAGCCCTTCCACGAAACCCATCATCCTCTCTGTCAGACTGCACACGCGCATAGACAAAATGGACATGTCTATCTTGATAATGGCATTGATATTCTGTTCATTTTTGTTAAATTTTATTCTGAGGCAAGGGGAAAAACAACACGAGAGCCAGAAGCTGCTAGATAGGGCTTGTTATGTCTTATTGCATCTTTGAAATTATCACTCAGAGAGATGACGAGGTCAGAAATTACCGAGAATATCACAGCAATAACAGTCTCTAAATCATTCACTTTTGTTTTGTTCCCTTGTTAGAATTTTGAACAGAAAAAATATTAAAATAAAAATAAAACTTTTGAGCCAGCAAAAATGTTTCTGCTAGCAGTGAGCTAGATTCCAATGTGTCTGGAAACCTTCACATACTTCAGGTATTTTAATTGTACGTTTGCAGGAGCATAAAGTCTAATTGGAGTCTGGGGCTATCGGTGTTATTAGCAACCGGATCTGCTTGTCGATAGATTCAGCATCGCCCCAAACAAGCACTTGCCGCGAGTGAAAGGAGTTCACTTTCCCTGGGAATACACACCACTCTGCTTCCATCCCACATATCCCCGATAAGCAGCTGTTTCCTCATTCATGGCGAAAATGAGGTTTTCAAGACCGCGGCCACGCCGCCAGGGATCGAAGTGAATTTGCCTTGGCCTCAGCGCGGCCGCCGGCAGAAAGGGTAGCGGGAGGAATATCCGCTGTCGAGGAGGGAGCACCATGCCGGCCACTGGAACGGCTGGCGGGTGCGATTCTGTGACTGCTGAAACCCTCCTGGTGATGTGTGTGTGCGTGTGGGAGAGAGAACACGTGCATATATGTGTGTCTGTGTGTGAGTATGTGTGTGTGTGTCTTTTTGCATGAGGGTGGCAAAATCCATCTGCCAGGCTTAGATAAAGACACCTGAAATATAGGATTCCAAAAAGGGGAACCAATAAACAGGTGCCATTTTTCTACTCCTCCTCAATCCACCTACCCCCCACCCATGGCCCACCTACCCCCCCTGCACTGCTCAGACCTTTGGTACATCATCTCCTTCTGCCTCTGAGGGTCAGACAGTGTTACTAGCCTCCCCTGACTGGTCTGGTGGTTCCAGTAGAGAATATGATGGGCAGGTCGTGCAGTGGATGAAGCATTAGTGTGCCGGCAGGGTGCATTTCTCGAGACTCCATCTTCAGAATCCGGACCCTGAGGCGTCACTTTATGAAACTGCCACCAGGTGGCGACTGTAACTGTTCTTTTTCAATGGCAAGATGACAGTTGTAGCAGGAGAGGGGAGAAGAACCAGATGGTAAGATGGGCTTTGTTCTGGCTGTCCCACACTGTGACTCCAAGCCCAGCGAATATACATGCTCCGTGTGTAACTCCTCTATGGCACCAAGTCTCAGGGTTCATGAACTACGACTGTGACGGTTCTTCGGAGGTGGAGATGGGTGAGGCGTTTTACGCGGAACCCAGATTGGATGCATAAATTGAGCAGATGTGCGCATGCAAATAGAATTGTAAAATATGCTTAGGAGCTAATTAATCGCATCTATAACAGCAGAGGGTGGCTGTAAGCAGAGGGGGCGGGGCAAAGTCAGGTGACAAGCACATTCACTTCACCCTGATGCCTGAGCCCACATATTCTAGGCCCCTGTGTGACTCAGTGGGTTAGGATGCTGTTACCGATTCAGATCACAGGGTCGGCAGTGATTTCACCTCTTACCATATGATGCCTCAAGGGGCATTCTGAACCTGCATTCTCAAGAATGTGTTTCACTTTGGATAAAAACATCTATTAAATGTAACTCCAGTGTGTGTCTCCACTTCTGTTGACACCAGAATGGCTCCCTTTTGCTTCTCATTCCTCACCGTCATCTTTGTTAAACCCATCTCCACATTTTTTCCTCCTTCAACATTCAGGTACATGATCGATGAGTTTTCCTGTTAGAAGAAAGCCTAACCACATCTCAAACATCACATCCTGTACCTCCTCACCATTGTGAGCACCGGTCAGGTCTGATTCACACAAGACGCTCTGAACCAAAACTAGCACTGTTCTTTCATTTATGACCTTTTTTCAGACTTTCACTGATAGCTCCCCCCTTCACTTATGAAACATTTCATTTTCAAGCAGGTAAATGCTGTAATGATCCATATCTCACTCCCTAGATATCCCCCATTAAATACTAAGTGCCCATGTTTAATGTGTTGTCAGCAACAGATGCTTGCGCCAGGTTGCTAGGCATTATTCAACTGGCAGAGTTCCCATAATAATAATAATGATAATAATAATAATAATAATAATAATAATAATACATCCATTTGTTATACCCCCTTGTCTTTTGCAGGGTGTTCATTTGGAGTCTATCCCAGAAGCTAGAATAATAATAATAATAATATTAATAATAATAACGACCTGTAATGAAAGGTGCCTTGAGAAATACACTGTAGACCCGGTTCCTTGAATTCCCTCCGGATCCATTTCCAGGGAGCAGTTGTCCCGATGGGCGGAGACTGACTGGACCTCAGGAACGATATGGGTGGAATCGTGGGCAGGGCCTGCACTGATTCGTCAGCCTATTTAAATGCTGGACAAGAGGCAAACTCAAAGGTGCCCGCATGC
Organism: Mormyrops attenuatus; assembly: GCA_026777985.1. NCBI lineage: Eukaryota > Metazoa > Chordata > Actinopteri > Osteoglossiformes > Mormyridae > Mormyrops > Mormyrops attenuatus. The sequence goes on along the minus strand of JAODKC010000021.1, from coordinate 3,078,181 downwards.
CGCATGACTGCACAAAAATGCTGCTCTCTCACAAAGTCCCCCCCCCCACCCCCCCATGCAGCACCCCAGAGCCCCAGAGAGAGAGAGCCATTCTCAGTGTCATTACATTAATAAGCAGCCCTGACAGGCAATTTGACCTTCTTTCTTTCTCCCCACTCGCGCAGAATGTCACTCCAGGAAGCGCCCGGCACCGTACGCTCTGGGTGGCGGCCAGCCCGTCGCGGCTCTCCTCCTCGTGAGCCCATTCTGCTCTCCTGCCACTGCGGGCCAACCTCCCGTGCTCGTTGGAAGCTCAGCAAGAACATACTCTACCTCTATTGCTGACCAAGTAGACTGTAATGGCCTACATCTCTATGCACCCAGAGGGTATCAGGAGAATCTGTATCGCCCAAATTTTGCTGAAAGTTTGTTTTAAAATAGATAAACGTTTGCATACATACACATATATATAATACATATCTTCTTGAGCTACGTATATGATATATAGCTTCCTGAGCTATATAACACAGCCTGCTGCTTGAAATGTGAATGTACAGCTATGGCCTGTTAAATTCAGTCCTAATGCTAAAAGTGTCTCAAGGAGACTTACTCCGATGTCCTGGCTGTGTCACTAATAGCCAGACTGATGGTCCAATCCCGATTTCTTCTCTTACTGTTACTCTTCTCCCTTCTTACTTGGCGTAACCATATGAATCCCCAGGGTGCAAAGTGCCAAAATGGATTATATTAGTCACTTTTACAGAATTTAGGGGTCCAAGTGTGGGACTATCTAGCTATATATGTATAACTTGTATTTTCAGTCACTGCTAACAGTCATTAGTAGTGGAATATGGGCCTTTCTTATTAGCCAGTATTTATAATTATACTCTGAAAAACACTCAGCAGCATAGAATGATGTAATATTCATCCCCTGGATATTTCTTCTCTCGCGTTCCCAAAATACAATCTGTGAAGCTTCAAAAATGAATAAGGCAGATTAAAACATGATCACACGGTGCAGTGAGCGTGAGGCCCACGCTGCCTGGAGCACGAGGCTGAGATCGCGCCAGGAACGGCAGATACCGCGCGCGATTGGAAAACGCTCCCCCGTTACAATGGCAACACGTCAGTTAGCGCGACGCTTTAATCAAATTAATTATTTGTTGTGGCGTCTCATTAGCAAGTTGCTACCGTAGCTCTGTTTCAGACTCCAGAAAGCACAAACTCATGATTGTCTCTTTTCCCATTATGATATTTATGGGGGAATAAGATGTGGTGTTTGTTGTGCGCAAATTAAAATATTGTGATCCACATTTGATTTTGGTAACACTTTACTTCAAGCACCCATATATAATGCATTATAGATAGCTTCATAATACATTATAATCCATTATAGATACCTTCATAATACATTATAATGCATTCATAAAGTATTATAAACATGGCTATAACTATTTATAAAAAAGGCATAGCACATTATAGCCATGTTTACATTATGAATGGTCTATGAATCTGTCATCTATAATGCACTATAAATACCTTCATGGGTATCTACAATCAATACATTATAATGACTGCTTTAAAGTAAAGTGACATTTGTGCACAATAAAAATATAATTTGCAGAAAATGCTGATTTTTTCAGAAGCTTCATGACTTTGAGCACATTCACACAATTACGTGACGCTGTACTAACATTGCCCTTCAGTGTTAGATATACAATCTGTACAATCTGTACAATTTTTTTTTTTTACTTTTTATTTTTAATTCATAATTTTTTAACTGTGAAAGTCCCCGTCTGTGCTTGTTCACATAAATTTTTGACTAACATTTTTGATTAGTATTCCTGCCAGAGCAGAGTACTGTGGATATTAGGCAAAGCTTGACACAAATACTTCACAAATGATCCCTCTCTTTAACAAATTGTCAAGCACCCTTAATGTTAGTACTGTAATTAATATTATCATCCACAAACAATAAAAAAGCTGTCAGAGTTTAATGGACCCCAGTAAGGTTAATGCAAAGTGATTTGTCTGTTCTGGAAGACAGCGATGATTGACGTCCGTTCCTCCTTTACTCTCTCTCCCTTTCTCCATCGCATTAGTTGTGTGTCTCTGAACTGCAGATGTGTAAGAAAAGCAGTTTGCTATCTGGGCATAAAGAGCAAGAGAGAGCAAGGTTAATTAGACAGTGGGGCCAAGAGGAGGGTCTTGTTAATAGATAGGAGGCTAACTGAAACAGATGGCTCAGAATGGATTAACTTCAAGGAGAGCTTCAAGAAATCCAGTAGACTTGACAATAGTGCTGCCCAAGAGGGTGCATTGGGGGTCTGATAACACATGCACTGTGTGTGGAAACACAAGAAAACATTTTGAGGCAAAAAAAGTTCAGTTAAAAAGTTCTGCTGTTGGGGATGGGACTCCATATGTGCATTTCCATCTGGCTAAAAGCCCAAAGCCAGCATTTGTGAAGAACTGTAGCTTAAGTTCTAGATGGCTGTGCTGTTAGATAGCAGTATTATTATATTATTAGGGGCAGACAAATTGGTGTCAGCTCCTGGCAGCCTTACAGACGGAATTTCTCCGGAACTTTCTGTCTTTTTTCTAGACCTTCCCAAAGGCATGTTCATTGTGGTGGCGATTGAGTCCATCCATCATGTTGCTGGTCTTACCTTGCTTACCTTCAGCTGTTCCAGGCATTATGGTCTTTTCCAATCCACTGGGTCTTCTCATAATACTCTCAAAGGAAGACAGCTTCAGCGTGGTCATTTGTACAAGTGAAAGGTCAGGCTTGATTTGATCAGGAATCCACCCGTTTGCTTTCCTCGCAGTCCGCTGCATTCTTAAAAGTTCTGTTCTTAAAAGTTGATTCCCTGCTTTTTTATCGTACAGCTTTAACATCCATAAAGAGTCACAGAAAATACTGTATTCTGAACAATCTTGATCCTTCTTCTTAAAGACACGTCAGTGCTATTGAAGATTTTTTTCCCGATCTTCCAGCATCAGTCTGCAAGGTATTTCTTGACACGTGGATTCTTTAATGTTGACGATTGTTCCAAGAAGACAAAAGCTGTCTATAACCTCAATGAATTCCCCACCAGTGCCAAAGTTAGCTGCCAATCCTGTGATCATAACCTCTGTTCTCTTTTACATTTAGCCCCGTTACCTCATCTTTTCACCCTCTTCTTTAGCTTTCATTATAACTGTCCTTAGACCTTCCTTTTCTCCTGTAAGTGTGGTGTCACTAATTGTTTCGTCCACCAGTCTAGAGTCTCTGGTTGTCTTCATCCAAGTCAACTCAAGGCACAGATTAAATAATAACACAAGAGGCAGCTGAAGAAAGGCTTCAACAGATGCGGACATTGTGTGACTGAGACACCCAGCCTGTGAAAATGTATCGGATTTTGACGATGACCTCCAGCTTACACTTTTTTCCATATTCAAAAGTTCCATTGCCATACTGTAATCAGAAAATGCTGCAGGAGGAAACTGCTTAAAAATAATAATAAAAACCTGACAGTTCAATCCAGCACGTGTCCACCAAGCTATAAAGGTTTCCTGAGTCTCTGAGGCTATTTTCGGGCTCCTGCCGCTGCACCTGAATGATGCCGTAGCCTCATTGAGCATGAGCTATAGCCCCGCGCTCAGACAGGCCTCCCTCGGCCGGCCACGGAGCTGCCATCTGTCAGAACTGACACCGGATGACACCCTGGGGGGCAGCTTGACAAAAATAAAGCCAAACCCATTTTGTTGTAAGAATAGCTCCTCTGCCATTGATGAACAATCAATGCCAGGGTTCATCAGCCCGAGGTGTGAAGAGAAACCCTTAGCCTCACGGCTACTGCTGCCCCGCTGGCTGTATCTCGTCGCTGTGGAAAGGGGCGTTATATATTATATATATTTCTCCTTCCTTTATCGGCAGAGCAGGAAATTATGAAGGTCCAGCCTGATGAGGGTTACCGCTGGATGGAATCGGAGTCAAGTCATGATCTATTCATGCCAGGGGTATAGAGCACAGTAACAGCAGCGTAGCAGCTACATGACCACAGATAAATAAAATCAAATGTCACTAAGATCTGGCACAGATGCCTAGATAAACTAAAGGAAATACACAAAAAAATTAAGTTCATAGATCTTCACTCTTGCATTTATTCTGCAACTTATTTCTACTTACAGCTGAATGGAATTAGGGCAACACAGATTTTTGAAGCATCATCACCTTTTATGGTGCGATCCTGGCCTCCCCCTCCTCTCTTAGATTTTCCTCGCTAAGGGGATCGAATCCAGCTGTGACTAACAGCAGAGGTATTCTCGGGCGGCAGGCAGAGGGCCTGTGAGTTCACACGCCGGGTTAGCGAACGTCACGAGCTGCTGCAGTCTTTCCCGAAAGAGGACAACGGCAGTTGCACTGAAAATATTAAGATATTCAGATAGACCAGGCAATAGTCCAACAGTAAGGGTTTAATGATATTGAATGATCTCGTTATTTAAGCTGGTAGATGGCTAATAGTATTTGTCTCCCAGTATTGGTTGGTTTTGCTTCACCATGGTCAGTTGTAGACAGCTGAATTCAGACCTCCATTCTTCTGTGTTGTAGCTTCTCTACAACATGTTCACGGGATTAAGAAAAATCTCAGCCATTTCAAAACAAGACACATAAATGAACGCGGGGAAAATGTCGTCTCCTCCCTTTAATTTAGATTGTGGAGATCAAAGAACAATCAAAGCTCCATTGTTGAGGTTTTGATCTACTTCGGTTTATTGTGACTCGCGCGTCGTACCCTGACCCCGTGCGCTGTAATAGATTTGCCCCCCTGCTTTGCCCAAGGGAAAATCTTGAGCAGTGGTGTGTATGTTACTATGCTTACGGGGGGGTTGGGGGCGGGCTTGGGGGTGGGGGGTCCTGCTGTCCTGACCCGTTGAGATCTGGGTCCCTGCCGGGAGGGACCGAGATGGCAAGCCGCAGCCCAGTGGGACATCAGCTACCCTCGGCGTACATGATTACTGACCAGCAGGGCAGAAACCATTCGCTAATCACATTACCAAATGATGTATGCCGCAGGATGTACCATACATGCAAAAAGAAGGATAGATAAGCTATTCACGCAACATCACAGATGCATACGCAAGAGAGGAGGAGAACAAGGAAAAGATTCAGAACAGCGTACTAACGCACACTGTGCAAGCCTCATGAAGTGCATACGTGCTGTTTATTGAGCAATTTGGGGCATTTCATAATTTTATGTCAGCTTTTTTTTTTTCAATTTTGCATTTCTGCACTCCCATCTCTATTAATGCAAATTGACCCTATCCCCCCAATTTTCTTGTTACTCATTTGTGTTGGCGCACCAAACGGTTCACCTGGAAAAAGTAAATGCATTTCACCATCTGCATAAACAAACGATTTGCAGCGCAATAATAGAACGGTGGAGAACATGTGCAAGTTTGAATTTAAAATAGATTCTTGCCTCCACAATTATCCTCGTCGGCAACTGAAATAATACACTTTCAAATCAACGGTGGGGAAGGATAAAATGTCCGAACAAGCCATGCGGCATCAGGCAGCCATGTAGGACCGCGCCAAAAGGTCCTGAGATCCATCAGGCAGCTACGACTCGATGGGGCATGGTGGTCTCCATGACCCGCGTTCATTCATCTCCCACTTTCTCGTTTACTCGTCGCCACAATCTCTGCCGAGGCGACGAGCATGCAGCAACTGGGATGCGACTCGCACTTAGAATGCAGCGAGATCGTCACGGTGACCAGACAAAATGGGCCAGATAATAAATGACAGCCGTGACTCGGAAGCCCAACCTGAAATGAAAGGGGGAGGCTCTGAAGCCCTTTAAGAGCACCCGTACAGAGTGAGCAATCAATCTTTATTCGGCCAATGTGAGATCTTGAGGGGCTGAGTGCTTACGGTGGATGTACTGAGGCTTTATGTCCCCTGGGCAGAGATGAAAAAGCCTAGTGGAGCCAAACACCATAATAGGAGAAGTCAGTGATTATTTAGGCAAGGACAGCTTATCCTGTCTCTGCTACGTTTGGCTCCAGTTTTCCACTGCAGGCCCGGTACCAGAAGAACCTCGTTGATGGCCATGTCTCACCAGTGATGTACATCAGGTCCAGGGCCAAGAGTTCAATCCACTACATCCTATGACTTGCAACTTGCCACTTTGAATTTTAAAAACTGCAGAGTCTGTCCTCTTCTATCTGTTACTGTGCCTTAGCGCAATGGAGTGTATTCAAAACATATCACTGTTAAATTAAATCAGTAAATGAAAATCACCCCTGCATTGGAACAGTTATAGATAGGTGGATGGAGAGATGGATATAGATAATGGCAATATTTTTTTAACTAGAAGCTATAATATCAATAATAATAATAATAATAATAAATAGTACGATCATTTCTAATTGATATTTCAATCTACCAGTTTAAATAATAAATCAGCTTAATTTTTTACATGTCCCGCCCGAATAAGTTAGCGTTTCTTGGTTTGTCTGTTTTCCTAACGTAGAAGTAAAGTCGTTAACCTCGAACTATAAATGCATCCGGCTATCTCAAGTCAGCACCACGGTCAGCAACAAGTACGAACAGCTGCTTTTCATCATTACCGTGCCTTGAAATTATCTTCAAAAAAAAAGCGTCACGCTATTTCGTGGTTTACAATAACAGGCGAGTGTTATAAGACATAAACAGGGGCATTTTATTTAAGAAGCGCGAGTCTTCGTTTTCCTTTTATGCAAGCCGTGTAATAAACGAAGACGCGCCGTGTGTCCGCTTCCTTCAGCGTTGTAACACACCATGCTGGCCCTTTACGCAAACGTTCGGATCGACGACCCACCCTTCGGACCTCCCGTCCTAGTGGGCCCTGATTGGTCAAATCAAGCAGATTATGCAAATTGGGTTGTGGTTCTGGTTAGAAGCCCGTGAGTTGACGTCACGAGGCAGAGTGGCCGCTGACAGGAGAACAGGAAACGTTGAAAACGACAGGAGAAATGAAAAGATATAAGCAGGTCGGCATAGTGAAATCAAAGCATTAGGGAAGAGGGGGGAAAGAGAAAGGAGAGAAAGGGAGCGAGCGAGAGAGAGAGAGCGGCCTCGCTGCCATATAAGAGAGAGAGACCAGGGAGTCCGCTTGAAGCTTGAGATACAGGAAGACAGGCAGAGGGGAGAGAGGGAGAGAGAGAGAGAGGGGGAGCGAGAGCAGCTGGTCCATTGAAGAAAGATGGCTACAGTCACTGCGAACGGAGTGCAGCAAGAGAATGGATTCAGCACCATGAACAGCGCCGGCAGGATGAACGGGCTCACCATCGGGCAGAACACTATTCCCATGAAAGACCATGACGCCATCAAGTTGTTTATAGGGCAGATACCAAGAAATCTGGAAGAGAAAGACCTGAAACCCTTGTTTGAGGAATTCGGGAAGATATACGAACTAACCGTACTGAAAGACAGGTTTACAGGAATGCATAAAGGTTGGTTGCCCTTATTGTGTTATTGTTTTTTTTTTTGCCCGACTTGCACACAGATTGCCCCACATTTGCTGGCAACTTTAACAGAAAATCGTAGGAAGAGTCCTATCCTTCCGTGTTTACTGTGGGGGTTGGGACAAAATGTGGCTGCGAGGCAGCGCCATTTATTCGGAATGAAATTAAATTTTGGTCAGGAGCATAAAAAGCAGGAGCGCGTAAGTGGAAGGGGGCGGCGTAAGGCTGCGTTTTCCGCGTACCACGTGAACCAGGTCCCTCAAAGAACTCCGCGTGCTCGCGCGACCTGTCCAGCGCAGCGTCCCATCTGAAGACTGGCCTCACTGCAACTAGCGAAAGTAGCCCTCTAGCCTAATTATGTTTGCCGATTTGCAGCTGCATTTTGCGAAGGAATGAAATGCACCTTTCAGGTTAATTAAATGTAGGAGAAGTTTGTCTCATGTATTTGCACGTTAATCAGTGAGCATTGATAGTAAATTGCGTGGCACATGCAACTCGTAGGTATATCTTTAAAGAGAGCTAGTCAGAACTTTGACTGTGCACATTTAATGCTAATCAGGAGACAAAGGAAACCCCGTTATAGGCCTTATATGGAACATAAGTGCATGTCGTTTAAATTACACTGATTACCTGGGAGCCGGCTTTCTTTTGTAAATGCAATTCGCATGCAACGCATTATCTCAAAACGCCAGAGCATCTTTCCTAAAAAGTGAAAATATCAAATAAATGTTCTTTCTCTAATACCAGACGTTTCTGACCATGGTAACATTTAGCAGTTACAATATAGATCGTTTTTCTTTTAATTTACGGTTGTATATGATTCAGTTCTACTGATGTCTACTTTGTTTTCAAGTCGTATTCCACTGTTGTTGTTGTAAACAACACGCTTTATACTCCCTGGAGATAGATTATTTATATACTGTAACGGAGGTCAAAAATTCAGGTGACCGCGATATCAATATATCACGCCCGAATATTTTTAGTGTTAAACATGTCGGGAGCAGCACTCTGATTTTAAGGGATTGTGTGATGAGTGTGAGATTTCACATTGTTTATTAAGGCTGTATTAGTGTTGCAAAATTAATTTATTGAGAAGAATAAACATTTTAGGAGCACATACTATAATACTACACGTGTTTTAAAAGCATTGACTGCATTTCATTGGGGGCATATTTCCATAAAGATGATTATCAGACTAATACGAGCATTTCCGCAATTATATACTTTTACGGTGGTATTAAATCTTCCCTGGTAGTTGCTTTTATTGCCGCATATTTTCCCTCCCCTGTCACTAATCGATAATTCACGAGCCCACAATAAAAAATAAGGAACAGTTTATTCCTTATAACTTAATTGTCGGCCATATTGTATGGATTAGTCACCATTAGTTAATGGATGTACCTTTTAAAATGGTCTTTTTATTTTCATGCTAATGACTTCACGGTTGTTTCAAAAAGCGTGCGGAAAGTGGTCAGTCCACCTGTTACTCAGCAGCGAAACGGTACACCGTGTTTCTTTCAAATATAGGCCTATATTACAAGCTAGAAAAGCAGTAATTGCAAGGGAACTCAATGCTGATAAATATACATATGCATTTTTTTAATAAAGCTATTAGCTAGGCCCACTGTACTTCAAATGAATACGTCTAAATGGCACACCAGCATCATCAGATTTAATGTGGTAAGTTATTAAAAGGTAACCATTCTTAATGCATAAAAAGGTAGCTTAACATATGTTATTCCTTGATCTACATGTCAAGAAAGATAAGTTATTGGACTTTAAGAGAATTCAAACATTCTCTTGTCACCCTTTAAAATGTCCTTGTAATCAATAAGCCAGTAAAAGAAAAGAAGATATAAAGAAAGTGTACATGACATGATAAGCTTTCCTATTTATCAATTATAGCACGCAAAATCCTCCTCTCCGAGGAGCAGCCTACAACTAATCACAGATATTCAGCCCGTGGGGGCAACCCTGGGGGACTGTCGCATGGCAGAGAGTTTAAGTGGATGGTTTACATTTAATAGCTGTGGGTAATCGTGACATAACGGCAAGCTGTCGCTGCAGAGCTGCTCGGAGAGGCTCTCCCTTGAGCCGCGCCTTGGGGGTCTGTGTTCGCTTTATCAGGTTTCGCAGCATGCCCGCGTTATGTCACATAGATAAAACATTGTTCTTAATGTCCTTGCCATTCTGATTTAAATGCGATCAACAATCCCAGACTGTCACCGAGGAAGTTTCCTTCCAGGTGAATAACTTATTCCATGATTTACGTACGATTTATGGATTTACTGCTACAAACAGCAGCATCATATGCAATAATTTCTGAAAATCTTAAAATCGGGGGAACTAACTTTAGGAAGAGTCACTTTGAATATTAATTTCAAATGTATATATGGATATTGAGTGAAAGTGAAATTATATTTGATTTTCTATGTTCATGGTGCGTTCTGCACAGCTTTTAAACATAGAGACATGCGCACCTTAATGAATGGACTTTCAGAAATTCATACTGTACAGCATTTCTGTTTGTTATTGTATAACAGAGCCTCCATCTATTTTCCAGATAATTTGCGGGATTACAGATGAGCCTGGAGCCTGTCCCAGGCTGCACAGGGCACAAGGCTGGGGTACACCCTGGATGGGATTTCAGTCCATCACATGGCACACACACAATTATACTCTATGGGCGATTTAGAGACACAAATTAGCCTAACTACATGTTTTTGCACTGGGGGAGGAAACCAGAGAACCCAGAGGAAACGAATTGCACAGGCACAGAGCAGAGGTGGGATTTGAACCCCCTGCCCTACATGTGTGACACACCAGGCTGTTTAACCATAAGACTCTAAGTATTAAAAAAAACTATATGTAGACTCAGCACTGTTATCAAGGATTCTAGTGAATGGAATTTTTAATATTTAATTTCAGATGCCTGCAAGTCTAATTAAATTTAACATTGACCTTACAGAGTGGGCAGCGGCTTCCGTTCTTTGTAAGTTACTTAGCTCCTTTCCCAAGACTGCCAGTGCCTTATTTATCGCTATTATATGAGTTTTCATTTGGTATATTCCATTTCCTGGGTCTGAATGTAACTCTGAAGGACTTTTGAGTCTTCATAGCTCAGATCTGACAGTAGCACGGTCTAGGTGTGAAGAAACTGAAAGATCAGCCGTTCACGTTGTGAAAGGTACCAGACCGCACACATCTCTCAGAGTGCTTAATGTTATTTCCATCTTGCACCGAACTAAACCGCTAAGTTTAAATGCAGCGTAGAAAGGAAGCCAAAGAAAGCAGCTCTGTTCCTGATTGTTGTCTGTCCTGTGATCCGTTTATCTTAGCGGTGGTTGGCATAAGAGTTTGAGTTAGTGGCAAGATCGTGTGATTATTTATTTTTTTCAGTTTTTAAAGAAGGTAATGGAGAAACAGCTTGTTGTGTCTCAGCTTGTGCTTTTTAGTAACCTACAGGAAGACTGTATCGGTGCATGAAGTTAAATGCCACCAAAAATCTTTACACCACAGCAGTCTGGCAGCTAGCGGCTCCGTCACTGATAGCTGAGCCACAGCTGGTACAGTGGGCCTTTGGAGTCCACTGGACCTTGAGGAGGCTTCTGAAGAATCGTATGGTTTTAGGGCCCTGGAGAGGCTCATAAGTAGGTGCAGCAGTGTTAATCCTGCTGTTTGGTCATTTCGGTGGTTACTGTAATGGAATGATCAGGGAAGATTCAGTTGTGGAAGCAAAAGGTATATTTATAGGTGGTTATGTCATGGCCAGAGCCACATGGCGGAAAAAGAAAATCCCAACTGCAGTCCAACAACTGGAGTCGAAAGGACAGGCAGTAGATTGAAATGGAAGGAAAATGCGGAGAGCAGTACCGGAACAAAAATATTAGACAATGGGCACAACTGATAGAGCAGGTGACAGTCATACACAACACTGAATCAGGAAAATGAATGTCCATTGTGGTGTAGTTATGGAATACGTCACAAAGAAGGAACTGCAAACAAGGTTCCAATATACCTATCCAGAGTTCATAGGCCGCAGATGTTGTGATACTCCGGTGAATCGTGGTGTGATCAGAAGTGACTCCCCTTCCCTAAAATCCTCAATTAGCAAAGATCCTGCGACTTCCAACAGGTATGAGATATGAGTGTGACACCAATGTCTAGAGGGGGAGGAGGCTTGGCTAGGGTGGACGGTGGGATCATCAGGCTTTATGAAATAGGCTCTAAAAGGTTGATATGGAACTTAGGGGAGATTTCATATCTTGAAGATATATCAGGTGAGCAAATTTACGCACTTAATGATTTTGAATGGGCTGATGTAGCTGGGCCTGAGCTTCTTGGAGGTGAAACAAAATTTGAGGTCCCAAGTGGATACTCAAACCCGTTTAAGTTGGCAGGAACAAAGCAGTGGAGTAGCAGTGGTAATCAGCTGATCTGCACATGGGCCTTTTCCCACACTCGACCACTCCTTGCAAACCACTCGTCGACAGCTGGGATTTTGCTGACCCCATCTCCTATGGGAACCTGGAGGATGAGAAGGGGTTACTCACTGGAAAGGGGTTAAGTTTAATGAGGTGTAGATGAGTCCTACTGGCTGGAGGAACAATATCAGTCTTATGTATGATCAGATTTCCTGGTTCAAGCTCTCTGTAGATTGTAGATTGTAGCTGAAAGATAAACTGACATTGATGGCCAGGCATGTAGAGAACACTCTCCACACTTGATGAAAATTGAAGTCCCCAGTCCAATAGGATGTCTTCACGTATCCCTAAAAAGCTAGACGCTTGATTAAACAGGCATTGAGAAAATTTCATAGCAGTAAGCACCCCTTGGAGAGGTATCAAGTGGAACATGTTTGAGAACAGTAATAAGATCACTGACAATACTGTATGGGGCCATGGTCTCTGAGGAAAATGTAAAGGTTCTAAAGTATCTATGGGTAATTATAATGGATCTTAGTTTGAGTACAAATTCTGATATTATTTGCAAGGGACGATCACCTGATTTTCTGGGCACGCAGTTTGATGTTACGGCTTATACCTGGGAACCCTGCACCGAGAAACGTATGAACCCACTGCAGGAGTTAGGAACGAGCACTGACTGGGACATAGGTTTTATTTGAAGGAGTGTCTGGTGAGACTCAGGTCGGTATGGAGTGTATCTATGATCTCCCACACAACTCAGAAGGGAGTTATTGTAGTCCCTGGCACGAGAAGATTGCCTGGAGGGCATCTTATTTGGTATGTCCCATGCCTGCAGGATAAGTGGGCCTAACTGTGAAATTTAAATGGGTAAAAAAAGGTCCTGTCTGTCTTGCTTGAGATTCAGCCTCTTAGCTTCTCAGATATATATTGTAGATCCTGATGGCCAATGTGAATTTGCTCAGAGTTGCTCCTTCTAGCCTATGTCTCCATTCCCTGAGAGCCAAATTGATGACTAGCAGTGTTCTGTTTCTTCTAGAAGGAAAATGCAGAGGAAAATAGGTTAGGGGTGTGCCATGCCATCGAGAAGTAGGTTTCAGGTATATCATGCCATTGAGATACACTGGCCCCCCACACTGACCTGTGAAGTGTCCGTGACCACCAAAAATCAGGTTCTTTAAATGCAGGAATGGATGTAAATAGTTTCTTGAGTTTCTGAAATGTTGCATATGCCAAAATCATTCCATATACGAATTTTAGTGGATTATGCGTGAGGCTCTTGAGTGATGCTGAGGAAGTACAGATGAAGTCCACTATTCCTCTTCTCAACAAAGAAGACGTTGACAAGGTGACGCTAGTGGTCACATACTTCATAACCCGTGGGCCTCCTCGATGCATTAGCTTCATGTTTCAGGGCTGGACAATTGATAGACACGGGCAAGTGGACTTGAGGTTCAAGACTGAAGGTGGATGGGACCGTTCCATGGATCATATAGGAGATCTGCTGCTGCCTTCTTATTGCAGAAAATTTGGAAGTGCTGGCACTCTGGAGGAATGACATCTGGCTGTGCTGGACTGGGGTACTCTATTGGTTTGGCATGACAGAGAATTACTTTGAGCAAGAGTAGGGTGCCACAAAAGTCGTCCTTGTTGCTTCCAGGAGTTTATAGGACAATGTAAACGACGTCAGGGGCGTCAGTTAGGGACAGAAGGAATAACTAGCAGTTGTGTCCCCTCGTGATGAAGTGTGGCAACCTGCATGTGGATGGAATCTGTTTGTTGAGTGACTCCAGTGCTCTGAGGTTGTCCATCCAGTGCAGTGACAAATGGGGGTAGAGAGATCTCCTGGAGAGGGACACCAAACCACACAGAGGCTCTCACCACGGTACCTGAGTGTACCTTGTACACTTTGTGTAGACCAGGCCACCTTATCAGTAATCAAACCCCCAGCTTCAAAATCTGATGGAATCCCATCTCTGGGTCTCTGAAATAAATGTGAAAATAACTGTGTTGTTCTTTGCTGCGCGTTAATTAATCGAAGGCAGCTTTTTTCTGCCTGCACAGTATGGTAAGATGTTTGATGAGCAGCAGTTTAAGCATTTCCTGAACATACATCGCCATTCTCACCTTAACCTACAGAATGCGCAATCTGCATTTACAGTATGTAAATGATAAATAAAAATATATATATCTATTTCACTTTTATGTGGCATTCATCCCCCATGACTTTAAGGATCTTTACCCAACACATATCACGATTTTCGGCGCTACCACAGAATAGCGTCTCTTTCCCCGACAAAAAAGAGGATTTTCGTAAATAAGATCCAGGCTAATTTTTTTTTTGTACACATGCCCGTCTGCCATATAGCATGGCTGCACCCAGGCCACCACCGTGCAGTAAATCCTCTCTCCGTCTGTGCCCTGACTGCATGCCTTCCCTCTCCAGGATGTGCCTTTCTCACGTATTGTGCCAGAGAGTCTGCGCTGAAGGCCCAGAGTGCCCTGCACGAGCAGAAGACCCTGCCGGGGGTAAGTGCCCTAATTTCTCTCCCTGCTCTTCTGTCCTGGCTGCAGCCAAACTCCAGTGCCCCTGGGTGATGCTCACTAATCCTGGGAGAGGAAGGGAGGGAGGGAGGGCGTTATGCGTAAAAAATAAATAAATAAGGCCCCCTGTTTGTTAGTTAATCAGATATTTGCAGCGTGATGAATCTCCTGGGTAATTTATTGAGCACGACGCACGGAGCTCACCGTGTTGTACATTCCTAAGAGACAGCTTCCCTCTCCCGTGCTATTGCGTGCTAACCTTCATTTCACTCACTACTTTTTTTTTCCCTTTAATCGGTCACGAAAAGCTTTCGTGACTCATGGAACGAACCCCTACAGGTGCTCTCGCTGTTTCGATCTGTCCAAAACATCAAGCCAAACTCTTCGGCGCCCCCTACCCCACGCGCTCCGCCGGTGACATTCGGCCCGAGTTCTGACGTGTGAGATTGTCATATCGCCGTCCTGACCTTATGTGCACAGGGTTAATGACGTTGCAGTCTGTGCGAGGGGGGGCTTTAATCTTTTTTTTTTTCTTTTTAATCAGGCAGTTTCTAGTGGATCCTTTGAAAACGGAATGCACCACTGCCCTGTAATGTGGCCTTGAACCTCAGCGTGACTTCAGTCAGTTAAGGCAATTACCCAGAGTGCCCTGCCGCATGCTGTCTGCCGTGTCCAGCGTGTCCGCCAGGTGCCTTTGAAGACAGGCCTGGTGCATCCGTGCTCTCGGCAGGCGGGCAGAGATAGAACCGTTCTGTGGGTCTTGCGTCTCTGTAACACCTCCCGGCGTAAAGTCGCCCTCCTTAGTGCTAGTGTTTGGGGGGGTGGGGGGTGAAGTGCTTTTAGCAATTCGTTCATTTAATTCTTGGGTTTACTGGTTATGTTGCTTCTGCGCCAAAAGCTCATTTATTGCCCGGCACACAAGTGGTTGATTTTGCCGTTTTTTTTTTGCCGTAAATTTTTTTCTGACATCTTTGTGCGAAAATGCTAACGTGCGTAGTGGAAGCGAATGCAGTCAGGTGTTTTAATTAGTGCTAAATTTGTTCCAGGGAAAAAGGCGCCCTACCGTACCATGAGGTTGGCATGGGTACCCTTCAGTACAGGACCCCCCCCAGCCTAAACCTCCTGAATCTGCCATGCTCATAATTCATTCCTGATGCCTTGTAGCCTCCAAGTGTGGTGGCCTGTAGTCCTCATCTTTGAATAAAGCCTTTCCTCTCTCTGCTTTTCTCCCCCTCCCTTTTGTTAGAAGCTACCATTCATTCACCAGTC
The DNA here is from genome assembly GCA_026777985.1 of Mormyrops attenuatus. NCBI lineage: Eukaryota > Metazoa > Chordata > Actinopteri > Osteoglossiformes > Mormyridae > Mormyrops > Mormyrops attenuatus. The sequence continues at coordinate 3,062,474 of JAODKC010000021.1, read as the reverse complement.
AGGCCAATTAGTTCATTGGATACAGATGTAATAAGCCTGCTAATTGGCCTTGTGCAGGCCCAAAAGCCAATTAGACTGTTGACAGAAGCCAGATCTCTCTTTCCCTGTCTGCATCGCCTTATTCTCTCTGCCACTGCCCTTTTCCGCCGCTCTGCACATGCGCTCCCCTCGTCCTTCCGTGCGGACAGCTGCGGGGAAGTGGCTCTGGCAGCGGATCCGGGGGGTGTCCGGGCATCGGAGGGAATTCTACTCCAGCAGCCCCTGACTGCTCTATTAAGGAGGCGCTAATGTTTATGCAGCAGCGTGGGACAGAAACCCCCAGGTGACAGATGGACACCAGATAGAGGAAGAAAAAAATGCTTCTCTTTAAAAGGTGCTGCCATGCCGAATGCGGCTGCTTTGGGGGGGGTTGCACAATCGGATGGCCGTGTGGACTACGGGCCGGTGGGTGGCACCCCGGGGCCTGAGTCGTGACTGGCAGCGTTTGGGGCAGCCCCAGGCTAGCCTACACATAGTCAGGGGGCCTGGGTGCCTACAAGATGGAGTCCTATGTGTCCTTGTGCCCACTGAAGTGCAATGCACGTGTGCGTGAGTGCATGCGTGCCCACGGGTAGGAAATGATCACCATTGTTCTTGTTGTATGATTGGTATTATTAATAGAAATGGTGTCATTCTCATAATTAGAGCATTGCCTGAATATTGGCAATTTTATCTGTTTCCTGCATAATAATTTGTTTTGAATTGTTTGGGAGGGGGGTGTTCTTGGAATGATGAATAAAAAGAAAATGAGGAATGATGCGTGGTGCCTCGTTGCCTCGTCTGAAGCTGATGGTGGACATTTACACCCTTAGGTGTCCAGCTGCTTAAGATACCTTGGCAAGGGATCCCCACGTAGAATTAATCTTTATTATTCATTTATTCCACAATACTTGACAGTAGCCGTTCTAGAAATACTGAATTAAGAATAAGTTTTAATAGGAATTTTAGAAACGGAGGTCGTTTGTTATCGGAACCGATCCCCCACGACAGACCCCTACCCCTCTGTACGTCTTCACAGCCCACGTCCCATTCCAATTTACTCGCTCCTCTGCCTGTAATGAGGCAGAACTGGTAAATGTGACGAGCAGATCGTTAACACGGCGCGGGTACGGGTGGCATGTCATAGAGGAGGCCTGTCTGCCCACCTATCGGGGGGAGCGGACTGGCACAGCCACCCCCCCCCCCAACACTCATCATTTCACACTGCCGCTTGTACCACTCTGGCTCCTCAAGTACGAGTCCTGTCTGATTCCCGGCGCACAACGGTAATCAGCCGAGATGTGCAGGCAGCCGATTTGCATCATGCGCTCGTAGGAGACAAACAGCAAGGCGACGCCGACGACTCCGGCTGGGAAGTTAGCGACAGGGGAGTGCGGCACGCACACACACACACACACACACGCTCATTTGTGCACCAGAAGGGCCGCTGTTATGTCACAAACAGTGAGCAACGGACAACGGCTTTAAGGCAGGAAGAGGCAGAGCTGGTAATTGAGTGCGGATGTCGGGACGTTATTGCGCACATATTCTCCACGGTTGTTCTGCATTGGCTGGACAGTCTGTCCTTATACTTTGAAGGATTAAGCATGCATTGAGGCATTTGTTTAAAAAAAAGAAATTAAAAAGCTTGTTATGTAGCTTGACTTGAGGCCTTGAGGAGTAGGCATGCTTTCTCTTTAGAGCTTAGAGGGCAACAGAGTTACCTTTTCTGGTACAGTATCACCTATCACACATATTGGGAAGGGAAAATGCAACCACCTCATTGCCCACAAAACCCAATCACCCCATTGGCTACAAAACCCAATCACCCCATTGGCTACAAAACTCAACCACCCCATTGGCTACAAAGCTCAACCATCCCACTGGATACAAAACTCAACCACCATATTGGCTACAGAACTCTCTGCACCCTACACAGAGATGTGGAGTAACCACAGGTGCATTACTTATGTTAGGAACTTACCTTGTGAAGCTAATTTCTTTTGAAGTTTTCAACTTTTTTGCCCCCATGTGACCACACATAAACCAAATCACACTTTCACTCTCGGCGGTGTCATTTTTGCCCCCACCAGCCCAAAAACGTCCAGGACACCCCCAGTCCTGTTGTCTCAGTCCTAACAGTACCCACAGCAAATACTCCAGACTACTAGTAACTTAATTACATATAATCAATCAAGCTTTTATATATTGTTTTATATCTAAGAACTTTGAGGAAGGAATTAATTCATCAAAGAATTAATTAGTTCAGTATAATTAAGTTTAACAAATGTATTAATTTTTCATATGAGAAAATAAGAAAATACAGAAACATCTTTGCTTTGATATTTTTATCAGTGCATACATGCATCTCTCACAAAGAATTCGGAAATGTTAATATATGTCCACTTATTGCGGGAATATAATAAACAGCTTAGTTAAGAATAATTAATAAAGAGCCTGATTGAAACAGGAAATAGCCAAAGCAGGGGTCTCTCAGGACTGAGGCTGAAAAGCCCTGTTACAGATTGTGCAGCCATACCCACCCGCAAAGAGCTGCAGGCACCTGTCAATTAGTGGTAATTAAAGGAGACATTGCTTAATACTGGTTTGGGGATTAACATCGGCACATTCCATTACGGGTACGGGAAAGAGATGCTTTCGGGTCCAATATGTATGTCATGGTAATCCATCCATCCATCCATCCATCTTCATTAACCACGTATCCAGTACAGCTGTGTTTCCCAATCCGGTCCTCAGGAACCCTCAGACAGTCCACGTTTTTGCACCCTACCCGGAGCTGGGAGGGAGCAAAAACGTGGTCCGTCTGTGGCTTCCCCGAGGACCGGAATGAGAAACACTGCTGTACAGGATAAGGAGCCTGTCTCAGGGAACATGAGACAGGAGACACTGGGAATAACATGCCAGTCCGTCACAGCGCACATACTCACACAGGGGCAGCTTGGAGGTGCAGGTTTTTGGGCCACACAAAATGGGGAGAACACGGACACTTCATACCCCCATACAGGGGGCACGATTCTATCTTGTCCAAGCCGCCAGACCGCTAAGCCTTACTATATGAAGGACCAACAAGACTGACGCTACCTGGCATGGGTTTTGACACCCCTGGCACCTGTTTTCGGCCAGGAGGCCGTGGCTCCTACAGTAGATAGGGTGTGATGGGAAGATGTCCATATGGGCAGGAGCAGGGACGCCTATACTCTGTGGCAGCCTCACGGTGCCCCTTAGCTCCGATATTTCCCCAGCGGCCCATGTAGATGGTCGTACTGCGAGCGGGATGGTGTCCTTGGAGGAGAAGGATGGTCTGGGGCCCGGCGTGTAAACGGCGACCTTAAAGGGGCCAGCCGGGACGGTATAGGATTCAGAGCCTCAGAAACCTTGTAAAGTGACACTGTCACCTTATGGGGGCCGACATCCATGCCGAGTCATTTAAACTGCTTGAAGAATTAGCTTGTGATTATTATTTCTTTGTTGAATGTGTTTGTCTTAGTGGCCCCTGGTCGCTGCTGTTTACTTAGATTCTTGTTTCCTGTCCTTTTATCCATGTAAAATTAGTCATGCCCCCCCCCCCCCCGCCCCGCACACACTAAGTTCATACATGTTCATGACAGCCTCTGTTCGGTGCCTTCGAGATTAATTAGCAGCTGCAGTAATTATGCTGTTGTTTCTCGTATGTAAACCTCATATGTTATTCTTTTAGACCTCAAGGCAACGTGTCTCATTTGTCCAATTTAATTTTGAAATAATTTATCTGTGAGTCTTCCGCGGCTAATCCCCCACCCCCCCTTAATGGGCCTTGTTTATTACGGCTTTCATCTTTCATCACTTTTCTGTCTTTCATCAGTTTATTATAAGACAGCCACTCCTTTATTTTTTCCCCTCTTTGATGACATCCCCTTTTCCTTCTCCCTCCCACCGTCCACTTTTCTCATCCGCTCTTTGTTGTGAGCCAGTTGCGGGGGCGCGCGGGGGGGGGGGGGGGGGGGGGGGGGGGGGGGGGGGGGGGGGGGGGGGGGGGGGG
>JAODKC010000021.1:3041841-3053748 GCA_026777985.1 Mormyrops attenuatus | reverse complement strand
TATTACTTTTTTTTTTTTGTGTCTTTGTGTTGGGTGTTTTTTTTTTTTTTTTGGGGGGGGGGGGGGGGGGGGGGGGGGGGGGGGTGGGCCCGGTCACTCAACCCCCCCCCCCCCCTTCTGGAGCGAGGGCCGCCGAATCAGCACACGAAAAATCGCTAATTGCTGCCCGTAGCCGGAGACGACTCTGTGATCCTGGCAGCGCCGGGGACAGCTGGTTTAGGAAAACATGTTCCATCCCTCACCGACACCTCGACAGAAATCCTGCCGCCCTCTCGCAATGTCTCCATTTTTATCTTTTATTTTTACTGAAAACCTACCCGACACGTTAGCTGCAAGCCAGCGGAGTCCGGCCTGGGCGAATTTTATGTGCACGCTGGAGAGTTGTTTTATCTTGGTCATGCTTTATGTTGCAAGCCCTTTGTATTTTATTTTATTTTTATTTTTTTTTACTCAGGGACAAAAGTACATTACGCCCTGCACAGATAACACCCAGTACACCTTCCGGTCAGAGCAAACTCTTGGACCAGGGAACACGAGGAACAGGGTGTCATTGATATCGGCTGTCTTTTGGGGGTCGCCGGGGGTCGATGGGTTGCCGTGGGTAACAGGAACGATGCGTCACAGTGCTCCCGCCACGGCTGTAGGTAGTGTTGCTTAATTGATTAGCCCCGGTCCGCATGAGTGCCTGTAATTACTGTAGCGCTGGCTGCTTCCAGTTGGGAAGTTGCACGGCAGTCTGCAGGCCTTACGGTCTGCCCTGAGGGGTCTGTGGCGCAGGGGGCGAGGGCATTTGGGGGGGGGGGGAGTTCCGCAATACCAGGTCATGCATTAATAAAAGAGGTTTCCAGTCAGAGATCCTTAGGGATATCTACTTTATAGCAGGGAGAGGTGCTAAATCTGAATTATTTCTGTAAATATCCAGATATATGGGCCAGCGGTAGGATAAGGGGATATAAACACAATACATTATGATTTAAAGCTATGATGGGGCCAGGGGGAGACGTACAGCATGATGGAATCATGAGGCAAACAGATGATGTGCACGTGATGTGTCAGGAGAATGATTCCCTATGCACACACACATGCACACACACGCGCACACATGCGCCACACTCACACACGCACACGCCCATCTCTATCAAGCCGAGGCAGTAATTTCATCGCCTCAGTGTTGACAGATGTGCAGTCAGATGGTGTAAGCTATGGCAGGTGCCCTCCGCAACCCCCCCGCATCGACGCCTGTGGCGTGATCACGCACTTTTGATTGGGTCGGGGACAGAGGGAGTCACTCTCTTCTGTGAGGGGAAGAGGTGACACCTGGACACGTGTGAGTGGCAGCGAGGCGCGTGCTGGAGGTGATTGGGGGGGGGGGTGGATGCGCTGCACCGTCAGAGACCTGCCACCATGTGTGACAGATGGAGGAGTCACATTTCTCCAAAGGAGTGTCTCTTTGGCCGTGTACGGGTAGGTGTAGACATGCTAGCAGCAGGGATGGCGTCGAAGGAGACGCGGGATTTCAGCACGAATACAAGCACAGCTTCTGTTCCTCACTGATGCGGGCTGGCGGTTATTCACTCACAGAGCCTTCCGGAGCCAACTTGAGAGGCTCCGCCCACCATGAAACGCAGCTCGTCTGGACCCAGGGGTTTGAGGGCGTAGACACACGCAGCAGTGTACCTATGTTTACTTGTACACTTACATAGCTTTGATCACCAATTCGCAGGCAGCCCAGAAAAGGTCCGGGAGCATGAGAGGGTGGGGGGAGATACTCTGTGGTTCCCCCAACTGCCGGATGACACAGCACCCCCCCTGTGGCCTGTGAACCAAACTCTTTCAGGTTAACCTGCCTCTGAGATAAACAGTGGCGCTACCAAACTTGCACGCTCCGCATGAATCTTGTCAATGGGGTTTGATGATCGGTCCTTATTTACCGTGGGAGAGCTCTGCGTTTTCGGCGAGCAGACGGCAGAGATGGGATGCCTGCTCAGGAAAGACATCCGGAAAGTTAAATGAAATTAAACACTGCGGCAGCGTTTCAGCAGCCACTCTTTTTTTTTTCCTGTGGACAGATGGCTGGCGTGTGAGACTCACTCCTCCAGGTTCGCCGTCCACAGGAGTCCCTGCTCGCCGGCGCCGCCCTATGCCTGGCAGCGTGAGATGAGCTAGGCGTGTCAGGGCCGGCGCCCATGCGCCACGCAGAGCTTGTCACCTCGTCCTTCAAATAGATTTGGCCGGAAACTTTTACATCCCTCCTGCAGCCTCTCTTTTCGACTCCCTTACAACCCCATCCTCAGGGCCACACCCCCTAGCAAATCCAGCCAATCGCAGAGCTTCACTGCTTATCCAGTATAAGGTCACTGTGAGCCTGGAGCCAATCACTGATGTCCTAATCGTGGGATGCCAGCCCACCCCAGGGCACATGCTCAACACAATAAGGGCAGATTGAGAGACACCAGTTCACTTAACTACAGCGAACCCATGTGTACTGCACACGCTTAGACCTGCCTTTGCAGGAATCAAACTCTCCAGCCTGGAGCTGTGAGGCTGCCCACTGAGCCTCCGTTTCTCTATGTAATCTACTCAGATTCACTTCATCTGTTTTCACTTGTCCTTCTGTGTCTCTGTCAGGCTGTTTATGTGCAACATTGCCTAATGACCAGTAGGGGTCAGTGTAACAGGGAGCACCACGTCCCATTGCTCCCAGCTAGCCAGGTTGGACATCTCCCTGTCATCCATCTCTCCACGGATCCCCGTCCAGGAGGATTAATCCAGAAAAATGCTCATAAAAGACATGAACGGCTCCCTGAGTGGCCTTTACAGCCGTAATAAAGAGGGGTCATTGTAATATTTAAAAGATGTAAAGGTCGGGGAGGTGAGCCGCCTTGCTGTACGCCGTTCTCAGCAGTCGCTCCTTTTAATGTGCGAGATTAATTCGTTGTCATGCTCTACCTGCTCCCACTGACCCCAATTCCCCCAGATATGAAGACGATCACTTTAACATTTTTTCAGAATTACATCCCCTCCCCCCTTGAGTATTTGAACGATAGGTTTGGGGACCCAGAGACACGGGTGAGAAGAATTCGGAAAGAAAACAGTGGCATTCCGGTTTCCCTGCATTTCCGTGCATGTGGGGAAGCGACGATCCCTCCCCCATCCCCTCGCCGTCGGCCGGGAGTCCTATCTGCCGTTGGTTTCATTTCCGTATAATTGAATTTGGACGCGTTCCCCATCTGTATCTATATTTGGTTGAGCCGGGAGCGACTCTTTCTCCGCCACCGCGGTGGATTCGGTGAATTCGGCTGGCTAGCCGGAGACGGGCCCCGGTGCCTGTCCTCCCCGATATCTCCACTAATTACCGTGTTTATTGGAAATTAAAGATATGTCCGCTAATGAAACATGGCGACACTACCTCCGATGCGGCGCCATTAATTCCGCACGCTGTGTCCTGTGGGGGGGGGACAGGGGGAGGGAACAGGAGGGGAAGATATGAGCATTAGCATAAATATGAATTTTAGTCGGCCGGAAAGCACTTGAATGAAGAAAATAATGAAAACGTTGTCTTTTCATTTCCTCCTGTAATTTCGGGATTGTAATGAATAAATAAGTCATGGTAGGGGGACAGAGAGGGGAGGTGCCACGTGGGAGGGGCGTGTGGAATGGCGCAGCTGGATCTTGGGAGCAGCAATTCTGTCCAGCTAAAAAAGGGGATAAGCTCCTTTGTGTGCCAGGAGGGCACAGGCTGCATAGGTGTGAGACCTGGGATGCTAACCTGAAAGGTGTCTGATGTGCAGAAGTGGACAGTTTAGGTCCAGAGAGTACAAATCCAGACCAAGATTTTGTTCCAACCAACCAGTACTCTGTGACTGTGACTCTTTATGGTCAACTAGTTGGTTGAAACAAAACCTTGGTCTGGATTTTTACTTTCTGAACCTGAACTGTTCACCTCTGCTGGTAGGAAATACCCTAGCAAAACACCTGTGCTTATACGCTGTATAAATGGATGAAACTGTTTATGGGACCAACCACTGGCAGCGCTGAATATTGCTGCAGACAGCCAAGAATTGCACTTGTCACCAAAGAGTTACAGGTTCCAGTGCCAGGATAGGAACTCCTTTTGTACCTTTAGGGGAGGTAAAGTGAAGATACCTGGGTCAAGTGAAGATACTCTGCGAGTTTCTTGTGGCTTTCCTCTGACCAAACTGCTACTCCAGCTGCTTCTTGACTTACGATGGGGTTATGTTCTGATGAACATGACTGTAAGTGGAGTCGAATAAGAGTGGAATATGAATATGATATAAGTAAATACCTACTGTCACTGAATAAGTAAATAATTACTGTAACTGATTAAATGTCAGTAAGTGAAAAGTAAATAAATGAATACAAGTTAATTTGGTTAAATATAGAAAAAAAACACAGTACAATACGTTGGTAAACACTGTATTAGATGTTTATACTCGTGATCACTACAGAGAGTTGGAAGCGTGGCTGGGTGGATGCTGCCATGTCCAGCATCTGTAGAAAGTATCGTACAGCATATCGCTAGACAGGGAACAGATCGGAATTCAAAGCTGAGTACTGAATGTGCATGACTATCGCACAATCGTGAAGTCGAAACATTTTAAGTCAAACCATCGTAAAGTGAGGAGCATCTGTAGTTAGCTGAACGTCTGTAGGATACCTGATTAAATGGGTTACCATTTAGCCAGCCGGTAGAATATTCTGCAGTATGGTTTTGTTGCGATAAAGAGATGAAATATCAGACGTTTATGGTGCCCTGGTATCTATGATACCTACAGCACCCTAAACGTAGGAATTAGAGTGTTCCGAGGTATTGTCTGCAGCAGTGATCTCCCCCACAAAAAGTCAGAAATGTGACGCTGTTTCTCAGCAGCCAAGAAGCCTGGGATGATACCTACAGAGGCTTTAGGAAAGGGGCCTGCTCATAAGCTGCCTCGCTTATCCTCTTGTGTTTAGCACCTGATCTGGAATCCCTGAAGCTTTCTGGTCTGCATAGACATTTTGGCAGGGAGCCGTGCCAAACTGGCCAGAAAACGAGGGAGTCGGTAGATTTCACTCTGCCCCAGTCTCTGTGTCACTCCGTCGTGTGAAAAATCAGACTGCAGCAAAACAGCTTCAGTACACCGGTAACCTGTCACATTTTTCCTGGAGAAATTAGCCATTTTCTCCCAATTTTCCTTGTAGATTCTTATTTCCAAAGCAACTTAAAAGTTTGGTCCATTTGTATATTGGGGGTTTTCATCCAAGCAGTTTTACAGTGACTCTCTATTCCCTTTTTCATGTCTGTCTTCTTTAAGTTCTGCTGTTTTTCTAAACAGCTCAGATCCATTTTAGTTGGATGAAATCTGCTCAGACTCCAACCAACTCCACATCTGTAGCTGAGTTGCGGCTGGCACTTGCACAGTTAGAATTACATTTACTTTATTTAGTAGACGCTTTTGTCCAAAGCGCAGCACAAGTGAGGTAAATAATACGTTACAAACATACAGCTGTCAAGGAGTCAAATGAGCATAAAGTGCTACTAGGCTGAGCTTCCAAGGAATGTCCAGTTACAAGTGTAAGTAATATTGGAGTAAGAGTTGCACGACACCTTTCAAATATAGCAAGAACCTAATAAGACAGCTATTCAAATCAAAAGACAAAGAGCAACATTAAGAGCATTCAGGGAACACAGAGTGGTGTAGGCTAATAGAGGTGTTCCCGGAACAGATGGTTCTTGAGCCGTTTCTTGACGGTTGAGAGGGAATCTGATGACTGCATGTGGTTTGGCAGCTACCCTCTGAGTCACCACACTGCCCATTTGTCACCAGCTCCAATAAGAAACTAATTTCTGGACTGATTGCCTTGTCTTGGTGGGCTTTGGGGAGAGGGGCAACGCAGATAATAATAAGACGATATCCAGTTTAATAAGTAATGATTGGATTTACTAACATCAGAGGAGAAATGTTATCCTCGATTATTTATTTAATGAATCTGCATGAAGTTGGCTGTATGTAAATGATTAACGAACTGAAGTTTGTAATAAATCTCACGACAGATTTGCTTGGATGTGGCAAAAACCAATAAATTATTAAATTCATAGTCGTTCCCATGGGGGGAGGGGGTTGATTTGGTGTGTTCTACTTGATAAAATTATTAACAGATTGATTGTTACAGTGTGGGGAATTTTCACAAGAAAGAGCTGCAGGCAAAGTGCTCTGTTTAAAGCATCCGGGCACGAGTCCCTGTCAGTCAGTCAACGGTTGAAAGCTGTCTATTAATCAGCGGGGGAAGGTCTTGCGTCAGGACCGATCTCCTGTCACGGGGGTCTACGACTTGCCAGTTCCTCATCTATCTCTCCCGTCTGGTTCCAGGCCTGTCGGCTCATTTGTGGGCTGGATTGACGGGGGACGTGTTTACAATATACGGACCATGACTCAGGCTTTGCTATGCTGGATCCTGCATGTACTGCTTTATCAAATAGTACAACAGCAATGCCCATCAAAGACCTCAGCCTCAAAGCCATAATTACAAAAGTTATGGTACTTTGTGCATTAGAACACCCTTTCCGTTAGTGGTCATAATCTCTCAGGCCATCACTGAAGGAGTCAGGAGACGTGCAGGTCCTTCTCTCCTTCAGTCTGCCTAACACCTCCCCGTTCCTGCTCACAATGGTGGTTCTTTCACGGCGGTTCACCCTGCCTTGTGTGGAAATGGTCGCACATCGGCCTGGCTCCTTGCTCTCACTTCCCCAGAAGGCCTTCAAACAGCTCAGGGGAATCTCCTGACATCTCATTCATTACCTCCGACATTGTAATGCCTGCTGTTTGGATATATTTTTACAGAGGCCAGAAACTTTGGTCCAGAGGCACGTCTTTGGACTGCGCCAAGGACATGAGAACTTGGAGTGGGTGTGATGGCAAGTCGGTAATTTCCGAGTCACAGTCCATCTCCATGCACAGAAAAGACAAAAAGTTACTGTGTCTTTTACTTTCTTACTTGTAGTTTTTGAGGTTCAGTGATTGTACCACTGCAGCGCCCCTATTGGTATTAAATCCAGCATTTCATTCGCCACACTAATTTTTTACTCTTCGCTCATAACTTTGAACCATGATTAAACTTCGACCAGGTAGCATTACGTCACCTACAAACTAATTTTAAATCCCTTCCTGAAAAACAGGAGGACAATAGCAGGATTACCACTTAATCACTCTGAAAAAGTGTATATTACATTTTAATTAATATATTTATGTGGCAGATATAAGGGAGGAAAGGTGATTGTGATGTGGGGCATGTTCATTTCAGGAAGGGAGGGTCAGGTGACAGGAAGATTTTTTTTTTGTTGATTCTGCCCTCTTATTTCTGTCCCCCAGTCACCCTCCTCAGACCTGGCATCCATCCACTTGGATACCCACACCCAGACTAAATATAATTTTTTTTTTACAGCCAGTCAATCATTCAGGCAAGATGGCCGACATTCTTAAGTAGGATTGGTATAATTGGATAAACTGGTAAAGTACATTTCATCAGACAGCCTGAGGTGCACTGTGAGAGGGCACTCTTTCCCTGCTTTGATTAACCCCAGGATAGGGGGGGAGGGGGGCGGCTTTAGCCAGTGCTCTCCAGTCATTAAACTCCAAGCTGAGGAGCAGTGAATCTGTGGCATCTTAATGTCATAACGATCAGTGCCCGTTTATGTTAATAGGCCTTGTGCAGGGCAGAGGCGGCTAATGGCTGATTCCGCGGTGGGGGCCTGTGTACTAATCCAGTCTGGTCCCTCACGGCCCATTCCAGGAAGCGCCGGCACCCTGGCACATAGTTAATAGCCTGTATGTATACACTGTCTCGGGCCACTGTCATCACCGACGGCCCGTTTCATTGGATTCGTTGGGTCATTCAGGAAATGGCTTTTCGGAATGACCAGAATGGGGGCGGAGCCACGGAGGGTGCATCCAGGGATCCCGAAAGCGGATGTGGCGGGTCTAGTTGCAAACTGGGAAGGAGGCTGCGCTTGATGACCTTGCAACGGCTACAGTTTGCTATGGTAAAGGGAGGCGCAGTGAGGAGGGGCTCGCGGTGGGGGCTAACCTGTAACCATTCCGGCTGAGTATATCTAAAGCATATGACAAGTACTAGTAACTGCTGTGCATGACCCGGCTGGGCAGATTGCTCCATTAAGATGCCCGTGGCAGCCAGCGAAGGTGCCGCCTAACCCCATAAACCCCAGTCCTCATAGCACCTATTCCCTCATCTCCCTCCCTCTTCCTTTTTTTCGTGTGTCCACAAGACATGCTCTTAGGCTGTGACATTTCCGTTTCCCTGGAGATGGAGCATGCCTGGCAGTTGCTATGGCAACTTCCTACTCTTTAAGGCGCACTGAGTACAGCCCCCACCTCAGCTCTTCCCCTCCCGAACCAAAGTTGGGATGAGGGGTGGCGGGGGGCGGATGTTCTCACCTGCTGGCTTCCGACTAATTGGTTCTTTTTCTGATTCTTGTTCATTCCGGGTTTACCTTTCCCCGTCTCCGTTCTCTCTGGCCATAGTGGGCTTCGGATGGAAAAGAAAATGGCTTTAATCTGAAAAGAGGAAACTGGCAAATGTTCTTTTAATTATACGACACCTATTTCTTTTCGTTTTTAATTTTACATGACTCTGACATAGAACCACAGCTGGCTTTTTGTGTCTTTATAAGTCAACAGTGTCCAGTACACAGAGAGTCTGCTCAATTGCTCAGTTATGTCTATCAAAGGTATAGCTGCAGTATTGCATGCGTGTGGTGCTTCATTAAAAGGACAGTACAAATCAACGAATCATTATGCTTCGCATTATGTATGTGCTCCAATGTGCCTCAGTGTGCCTCTCTGTGCTCCAGTGCCTAAATGTGCCTTGTTGTGCTCCAGTGTGCCTCAGTGTGGATCAGTGTGCTCCAGAGTGTACCAGCATGTTCTGGTGTGCTCCACTACACCTCAGCATGTTCCAGCGTGTTCCTGCGTGTTCCGTGTGCTTCGCCGCACCGTAGTGCATTCCAGTGCGTTACCACGTATTCTGGCGTGCTCCAGTGCACCTCAGCGTGTTCCACCGTGTTCTGGTGCGCTCCACTGCACCTCAGCGTGTTCCCGCGTGCTCCGCTGCACCTCAGTGTGTTATCCACGTTTTCCGGTGTGCTACCACTGCACCTCAAAGTGTTCCCACAAGTTCTGGTGCGCTCCACTGCACCTCAGCATGTTCCAGTGTGTTTCTGCATTTTCCAGTGTGCTCCACTGCACCTCAACGTGTTCCATGTTTCAGCATCTATTTCCCACTTTGCCCCAGTGTGTCACTAAGGTTCATGCAGCTAGAGTGAAAAGGCGGGTTGACTAGCGTCTGGGGTACGTCGACCCGCCCTCCCTCAGCCCGCTGCTGAACTTGAGGTAATTGTTCTGGCTGACTTTGTCAGGCTGTTCCCGGATTAAGATGCTGGGGCTGCGCTGGCTGGAGGCTGCAGCGGTGGAGGTCTTTCCGGCGGCCGGTCTGACATGCCTCGCGCCGTGAGAGCCGTTCTGCTTACCCACTCTCTTTGAAGCTCTCTCTCCTGAGAGGCTGCTGGCCTTTTTCCCCCACGCCAGCAGTATTTCCATGTCACATAAGAGGATGGGCAATAATCTGTGGTGAGCAGGTGCAAAACTAATTTCATATTAAACTTGAAAAACCCGAATGAATTTTTTTCTCGGGGCAAAAGTTGAAGACTTTGACCCGTTTTGTAGTGCAAATGCTATGTTGTAGCTAAAGCCCTAAAATTCGTCGTAGGCAGAACTAAGATTCTGAAATATATCCCATGCCTCGGCCCTGATAAATCTCAGCTGAATCTTCTTATAGAGATACGGTGACAGACTCCATCTGAGTTTCTGGGAGCATGGTGGTCGAGAGCGGGGGCTTAGAACGTGAAGGCTGTCGGTTGAGACCCCTGGGATTCTTGTTGTTATACTGTTAGACAAGCGCTCAATTTAAAACGCCCCAAAGCATTATGAAAAGTAAACAGAGCTCCTCACAGTTGTCTGCTGCGTTAATGCTAGCTCTCACCCACCGTGACGTGGTGCCACTACTTCGCTAATGCTAGCTGTCACCCCCCTTGAGGTTGCACTGCTAGGTCTCTAAGGCTAGCTCTCTTACCCTGTGACGTTGCACTGCTAGTTCACTAGTGCTAGCTCTCTCACCTTGTGACATTCTCACGCCAGTGCACGAAAATATCTAAGATTCTAACAGGTCTGGATGCTGTTCAGCCAAATGGCTATTTCAGTATTAGTTAAATACTAGAACTTGTGCCCATAAGTGGAAATTAGTGGGAGAACATTTAAAAATGAATTTGAGGAAGCACTTCTTTACACAGTGTGTAGTTGGAGTATGGAATAGTCTTCCTGCTAGTGTAGCACAAGCTAAAACCCTGGGTTCCTTTAAATCAGAGCTAGATAACAACTCTGAGCTATTAGTTGCGTTCTCCCCAAACGAGTCTGATGGGCCGAATGGCCTCCTCTCGTTTGTAAATTTCTTATGTTCTTATGTTCTAGCTCTCACGTACCATGGGGTCATACCGCTAGTTCGCTAATGCTAGCTCTCACCCTCCATCAGCTTGCATCTCCTGGTGTCGGATGCAACACTAACAAATGTGGACAGCCAGCCCCATAAGCACTGACTCTTCCCGCTGGAAGCTTTCTGCAGTCCGTTCATACGCTGATATTCTGGTTTGGTCTCCTCAATGGAAATGGCTTTTCCAAGGGAGGCAAAGATGCATAAATAACGACGGGCAGAACAGCACAAACTGTCCGTCCACAGGTGCCGGATTTAGTCACACCTCTCTGGCCGTCTGTATGTGATGCCGTGACAGGAGCATCACTGCGGGCCCGTGAGGCCCTGCGGCAGTCACACCTCACCCACTTTTTACCTCTTCGGCCCCCCCATGATTCTTCTGTCAGCCGTGCAGATGACACACACCTACAGCTTCCCCGGTGCCTCCTTTATCTCCTTCTGTTTCCCCCACTCCCTCTCTCTTGCTCCTTCTCGTCAGGGCCCGCACTTCTGCCCTCCCCCTTGCACCGTCTCGCAGGCGGTGTGACGGATCAAACAGACGGCCTTACCGCAGAGATCGCTCACATGTTCCGTGGGGGCGCAGACACGTGGGAATGTATGACGGCTACAGCGGCTTCCTTTACCTCCCGCCGAGAACGGCCTGTCTGCTCAGGAAGTGCCGTCCACATCCCTTACCTACGTGATGCGCGCAGGTGCTGTACCACGTGCGGCTCGCCCCCACGGCCCCCGAGCCATTCCCGCGCGCCCCCTATTGGAATACCCACAACACAGTTCCACGCTGCCACCTTTCTCAGATCACCTTCGGATTTGATGCCTAATTATGCGTGCCGTGACACAGACGGGGCGTCGGCGGAGCCGTTTAATTTTGTGTGAGGTGCATTTGTGCTCATCTCACCCAGCAGACAGCGGTGGGCTGAGATTGCCGGCTGCTCCCTCGCTCCCGTGTCAGGGACACGCCGCGAACGGGACGTTCCTGCCTGACAGCCGGTAACAAACGCGGCGCAGTTGGCGACGAGCCATCGGAATCCTTTCACGGACTGCCGTTTCTGCCCCCTCCCACCCCCGGCGCCAAATTTGTCATGTCACAGCCCTCCAGCACCCCCCGGCAAACACATACGACCGCGCGACACTCACAAACGGCTAAATTGTGGAAAGCGGGAAAAAAAAATAGGAAAAAGACAGCGGTGCAGATTCAAGAATGGCTCCTGAACTGTGGCCAGTGGCACATTGGTGAAGTCCCAGAACCCAGCACTGATTTATGTATCTGTGGGCTTCTCTATTGACAATAATAACAGTCATCAATTACTGTAATGTACCTGGCAGCCTTCAGAGCTGGGCAGGGGGCGG
>JAODKC010000021.1:3021623-3036170 GCA_026777985.1 Mormyrops attenuatus | reverse complement strand
CCCCGCTGGCACAAAGGCATGATTTATCGCTGGCTTTGTTACCAGGAAGCTGTGACCCTGTGGTGTTTTTGCTGGGGAGACGCTTAATTCCAGTGGACAGTGGATGTGGGAACTCATCTCCATGGCATACGAGGGGCTGGGGGGGACGGCGGAGGAAGCATCCGGAGACGGGGGGGGGGACGCTGCAGCCAGCTGTATGGATCCTGCTGCATTTCATGGGAGTTTGTTTTATAGGGTAGGACACATTTGTTTGTGCAAGGTCAGGGAGATGGAGGCTAAAGGTGAAGACCCTAACTTTGCTCCAGAGTGAGTCCATGAAAGGAGAGATGAGGAGAGTTTATTGCCTGAGATGAAGCATCGCCGGTGGCTGGGGGCAAGAAGGAAGCCGGGCGGTGTGGTTCTTTCGGATGCAGTGACCCTGCCGTGCGAAGCCCGCGGCTCCCGCTTAATCCCAGCCTAATGCCGACCTCGCCCGAAGGCGCGCTCCTACGCTTTGACAGGATTACGGCGCTGGCCACATCCCCACGGGCTGCCTGCATCTCGCCGCTTGCTGAGCTGGTGTGACGACCCCAAGGGCCCAGGCTTCCTAATGGATCCGAACCTCATCACACTGGGGAAAGGACAGCCACACCGTCAGCGACTTCCCTCCCGAAACCCAAAACGGCCCAGAAGGTTGTGCATGTGCTTCTGTTCCAAACCTAATTAAATCCAGCCGGCTTCCCCACAATGATTTGCCTTTTTCCTACTTATTTTTTCAGAAAATCGAACATATATGGAATGAAATTCAATTCCAGTCAATAAACAGGCAGAGATCCCTGCGTATTTGGGGAGTTTAGTTCCTTTACATTTTTCCCCCTTTTTTATGATTAGTTATGAAAGCACATTTTATTTTTATTGGCAAGACAAATCAATTCAATCTCGATCTTGTAGAGTGAGACCTCCCCCAGGCATTAAGAAAAACAGAGACAGCTAAAATCACACAGCTGTATGTAATGTCAGAGAGGGATCGAGGGTTTGCTTTAAAAAGCAAACAGCCACAGAGAGGGAGCAGGAAAACACCGGAATTCCATCCCAGGGGGATGACAGGGAAGTTCCTAGGATGCAATTTTAGTCAAAAGTCATGTCACCATTGCATAAATCCAATTACACTTTGTAAGCAATATCATTAATAGTACAATATTGTTTATACATGTGCTTAAATTTAAAGTAGGTACTGAAATATGCACCTAAAGACTGAATTACGTGAAATAACATTTCTGACTTTAATAGTTTCACTTTTTTGTGAGAGGTGACTCTGGCCAGTGTGGTATGTCAGAATGGACACCTTGTCTGGGATGAGCTGGTTTTATGCGCTTAGACAGTCATTGGTGTTAAAGGGAAGACCAGACCTTTAATGTTCTAATGCTTCCAAATGCTGAACGTTGCACTTTTCAACCTCAGCACACATAAAGATCGCACTCACAAAGAGCGGGGCGTGAATCCCTTCTCACTCTCACCTCTACGGGCCTCACAAGCACCTGTCCCATCCACCATATGACAGGGTAGTATTTTAGCCCAGCTCCAGAAGGGCGGCGATCTCACCACGGTTTGCCGGGGGGGCGGATGCTATGCACCTACTGCTGCTGTGGCCCCCTACGTTATTCATTCTGGCTGCGTCAGCGCTGAATGCCTTTGGAGTGCAGATGTCGGCGCGATTAGCTTTTATAAGCTTACACTAGATTCACAACTTGTTAGTGGCAGCAGGAGGAGAGGAGGCGGCCCATCAGTTTAGGCCCTCCCCAGCAGGGTCATTTCTGACCTTTGCAGGAAACAGCCAATGCGACAGAGGCTGCTCCACCCCTGACATCATGCTCCAGTGTGTGTTTTTTCTCAGGAACCGAGTCGGCGTTTTTAAGTAAACACTTTGTGTTTCTGGACCTGTTGCTCGCAGTGTGCCCTGATGCTGCCCTGGTTCTTGCTGTAGGATTAATCCTCTCAGAACCACACCTGGGCCACGCAGACAGCGGCCGGTAAATCGTGACGGGTAACTGTAAATAACATCCAGACTGGTTGTCTCCAGCCTCCCTCTCGTTTAAGGCGAAATCCTCTCACCTCCACAAAAAAATCAACGAATAAACGACCAGGAAAGTTGATTAAAAAAATTCTTAATTTGTTCCGCCAAGCCGACACTTAATGTGCTTCCAGTATTTTTTATGCTCGGGGATTTAAAACACTAATGGATATCCAGTCAGACACAGATAAATAACTAATCACAGCGATATGCTGTTTATTATCTATCGATTCTTATTTACCCTGTTTCCCTAGGGGGTGCAGACCTCTTAAGTAGCACTCAGAAGGATTTCCCCCATTCTCTTGCTACCCCACTGACCTTAACTAAAAGCATTTATTCTGCAACCAGCATAACAATTTATTCAGTGAGGGGTGAGAGGTCCCCACTACCGTCACCTGACAATGCCATGAGAAGTACAGTGTGACCTTGGACAGGGTTCGCACAGCCCTGCAGGAATGGTGGCCGGCGCCCCAGGCGGGGTCTGCTTAGCACACTCTCCCACTGGCTACGTTTGCGCGCTTAGCCAGTGAAGGGCAGCTCCTATGCTAATCAGCAGAACAAGCAAGAAATATTCTCCTCCCACTCCACCTCTGTAGGACCTGACACTGGATGCGCCAACTTTGACCAAAACGGTTTTACTTTTGTTTGTGGCTCTTTCTATTTAAAATATAGGCTATTTTGAAAAATAAGTACCTTTTCTGTGTTTCAAAATGATCGAAATTAATAGATCAGTGTAACTAATATATATTTTTTATTTGACTGCTTTCAAAACATATTATGGATAAGGGCAGTAGTAAATTAGTGGATGGATAGATTTAGAAGAAAAAAAAAATATATATATAAAGGCCCAAAAGCACCACAGTTGTTGTTAATAAACAGAGATATAAACAGATATGATTCTGGGGGGACCTTTAAAAGGGGCTGACTGGCTGCCATGTGACTTGCGAGAAGGCGGGCCAGTGGATGGTGGTGAGCCAGGCTGCCTGCCGCGCAGCAGCGCACGCAGATGCGCTCGCATATCGCATTCCGTTTCAAGCCGAACAAAATCTCGCGCAATAATATTGCATCACATGTATAATTCATGATGCCTGTGATGACAGAAAGATACAAAACACACAGCGTTTCAAAGGGCCTGCCTTTGGACTGTTGGGGGGGGGGGGGGGACTTGTGCCCCCTGCTGTGAGGGTGGTGCATTTCAGAGAAGGCCAGCTCACCTTGGGGGGGGGGGGGGGGACAGTGTTGGCAAGCCAGTTTAAATAAACATGTCCCCAGATGTCCCAGACAAAGGGATTTTTCGGCACCCCCCCACTCCGCTCTCTGTTAAATGGGCTTTCTGTAAAAGATTGCCAGGAAAGCCATTTCCCTGCCTGCTCACCACAGGGTGCTCAGTGGACCCAGGGTGTAATTGTCACACTGCATCCTGCTTCAGCAAGGGAAGACAACACATTCGACTCGCCGGAGGGGAGCAAGGCGAGGAAGGCCGGCCAGATGAAACGTCAGAATTACTTAAGCCATTATGCCGAGTCCAGGTACATCGGGCAGGGGTGGAGATCGAACCGAATTTTCATTTGAATTAGTTGGAGGAGAAAGCGCCTCTTCTGTCGCAAGAAAATTCACCATAATAGCAATAGATTAGCGAACAAGGGCCTGCCTTATTGTATGAGGGGGAAACATCTGTTGAATGTGGAGATTATTTTTCCCGCATCCCCTCCACAGCACGGACACTGGAGTCACGGCCGCTCGGGAGATAAATAGGGGAATGTCATCATGCTTCCGGACTACATCAGAGAGCCGCTGCGAGGTCCCATTTCACCTTCAGAATAAATATCCAAAACGAGAGTAATAAATATATTGCCATATTATACATTTTAAAAGGATAAAGTATATTGAATATATAATATATTATAGAACAGCAGTCGTAATACATTTATAATACGAAGCAAGATAAGATGGCATCTTAAAAAATATCGCATACAGATTCCTCCTTGGCAGGGTGCATGAAGGACACGGGCGGTGTTTTTCTGCGTTTGCCACCTTAAGTGATGAGAAGCTCTGACCTGAATCGGCCCGCTGTCAGTGCATTAATGAGCCCGGGCCTGCAGGAGAGACCGGGGGCCTGCAGGAGAGACCGGGGGCCTGCTGGAGAGACCGGGGGCCTGCAGGAGAGACCGGGGGCCTGCCGGAGAGCCCAGGGGCCTGACCGGATTACCAGAAAGACCGGGGGCCCCGGTGGAGAAGCTGGCGTCTATAGCACACCCAGGAAGCACCCTGGGCAAATAAGAACCCCCTCCAGGTAATAAGATGCGGCCAATGGAAACATAGTGCATCAGGCTGTCTGACGGCCGCATGTCCCTGGGTGTCTCCGAAGCGTCCGGAAGTTATAATTATAATAATCGCAGAAACAACCAAAGAAAGAACATTATCTTTGATAAAATCTCGTGAGTCTATTGAAAGGGTATTTTATAATTATATAATGTTCAAGGTTCAAAAATTGATTGTCATGTGTACATAATACAATGAAATTCTTGATTGCTTCTTAGAGACCAGAATGCCAAATAAATAGAAACAAATAAATACAAGATTAAATGTACGCCAGCTGTCGGTACCTGACAACTAATAACAAAAACTAAAAAATAGCACCACTGACAAATAACTGACAAATAACTGGAGACAAGACTTGGGGATTAAAATTTTTTTTATATTTTAT
The DNA here is from genome assembly GCA_026777985.1 of Mormyrops attenuatus. Lineage (NCBI taxonomy): Eukaryota > Metazoa > Chordata > Actinopteri > Osteoglossiformes > Mormyridae > Mormyrops > Mormyrops attenuatus. The sequence goes on along the minus strand of JAODKC010000021.1, from coordinate 3,031,413 downwards.
ATATATCTTACGGGACCTTTGATGTAACTGGCCATCTGAATACTTCATGATCCATCAGCAAACTCCAACCCAAATTCAGGCGTGTATGAGCATCTCATGGCTGGAATGCTAAGAACCAGCCGGATCAGGAACGTTACCGCAGTTTTACAGTGGAAGAAAATGGAGGCATTGAACCAGCATTTCAAATTGAGCTTGACCACTGATAAAATTATAGAAATATTTCCTGCCATTTCCAGTGGTCAAACTATGAAACGGCAGACTGGCAAAACAGTGTCTTGCTATCTTTTGACCCTTAACAGTGAGAGTAGCAGTATGAGTTTTCATGCATTTCCCAAATTTCATACTGACCATGGTTAATCTACATGAAAGTTTGTACGAATGTATCATTGACCAAAACCCTGTTCTCCACATGATTAATTAGTGTTGACCCCCTCTGAGGAATGGAAATGAATCTTTAATCTGAATACCTCAGAGGACATTAGTGTTACAAAAACACTCATTAGCCAATATTACTCCAGTTGACCTGTAACAGGGGAAAAACTGTTGATCATTAATCATATGTGTGTTGTAAGCCCTCACGTTCACATGCATAATGCAATGCACATTAGGATGTCCCTCCTGTGGCTCTTTCTGCAAGCTCCTGCACACATGTGGGTGCTGAGAAAAGTGAGAGGGTGGCGAAGCAAAACCAGTCAGAGACCCCCCCACAGCCAATGGGCTGCCCCATAACAGGCAACCAAACTCCAGCTGCCAATCAAAACAGCCTCAGGCCCTGCTACTGATTCTCGTGCATAAATTAGCATACATTTGCATAAGCAGCCACTGATTTAGTCAGCACCCACGGCCCCCCAGACATTGTGACATTTTCTTTTTCCGTCTGTCCCCGCTCTTATCACTGATAAGGGGGGGAATAAAGTTGCGGAGTGACCTCTCGCTATGTCTGCATCCAGTCTCATTGCTGAAGAATTGCTTGTTTATGCTATACAAAATCTGTTGGATGGACAGTAAGGGACAGCTGAATTGTAAAGGAATAAAGGTTTCACTTTGTAATGGTGAATTCTTTTTTCTTAACTTTCTGGCGTTTGCAAACTAAACGACGCTGAACTTTAAATAAGATTAAGTTATTGAGTATACTAAATGCATCTGAATTAAAATATTGCTAACATTCCCTGGGTTGTGTATTAATATCAACAAATCCAAGGGTATGACAGGGCCAGTGCTAGCACAAGACCATTCCCAGCGAACTCTTGCTGCAATAAAAACAGATTTTGCAATAAAAAGATCAAACTTTAACTATATAAACAAGTTTCATCGAAATCATTTATTCAGCAGTGCTTTCTTCTCTGCTCCCGAGCTGAGTGCCGGTTGGCCATTTAAGGACAATGACCCTTGATCGGCAATAAATAACAGCAAGAAAAGGATTATATGTGATGCATCTTTGTCCTCTGAAAGTGAGCAATATGATTATGGAGAAACACTGCTGTATGGTTACTTCACAATAAGAATAGAAGCCTTATAAATCATTACATGCGCTCATTTAATCGCTCCGCAGTGACAAGGAGGGTGGCCAGAAGCAGAGCGTAGCCGCAAAATTAAGCGCAATCAAATCTCATGCCATGCACCTAGTACAATACGCTGAGTAAAGTCCATTTGAAGCCTGTCGGCCCGGTTGGACCCTTAAAGAAAGAAAGGGAACGTTCTAGAACGTGACGGTGGTACAGAGGACATAATGGAGAAATCGGTCATATATTGTGGGGCAGCGAACACAAATAAAAAGGTGAAAAAAATACATCAACACGGCCCACAGTTCATTTATTTATCTACTGGAAAATCCTCAGGGTGAAGAGGGACGTAGTAGGAATTTAAATTCTGGCTCTGCCGTCTTAGGGAGAAAATTTCCTCAAATGGACTCACACACCAACAGAGTGAGAGTCTGTTAAACAACGGCACACCTGAGCTCAAAGACTTAATCTGTGCACAGCCATTGGTAATTAATACCCATTTCTTCAAAAGTCAGCTCCTGGTAGAACTAACACTGGGTAAAGCCATTGTCTAGCTCAGTGTTCCCCAGTCTTGTCCACTGAGACTCACAGTCGGTCCATGTTTCTGCTCCCTCTGAGCACTCTGCCAGACAGTTCACATTTTTTCTCCCTCCCACCTCCCAGAGCAAAAACATGGACCATCTGTGGGTCCCCAGAACCGGATTGGGAAACACTTGTCTAGCTAAAAACATATTGAACTTAAATGAGAATTAATCATAGAGCTAGATATTTTCATAGTAGAATTAAATGAGTAGTTGGTCCTTCTCTCTTTGTGAACATTTTACAGACTAGTAGCAGACAGATAACCACATGATTACTGCGCTGCCCTTCTGAATGGGTTCTTTAAGTCTGGAAAACCAATACACAATTTAGCACAGTTCATTTGGCAAGGGGTTGATCATTTATAAAAGATACAAAAGGGACAGCTATGTTAACAAGGTTCTAAGAGTGGTCCAGCCAATGCAATGCCACAATTAAAGGAACAGAAGCAGCAATTCTGATGTGCAGTTTGAAGTTTTTCCTGATATGCTGGCATGAATACACAGAGGACAAAAGGTTCTAGAACCTGCTCTGAAATAAAAACCGGGTGTCATTATAAATGTATAGGTCTTTTCAACAATCGAGGAACTGACGGTCTGCTGCGGCAACCTTCCGGAATTGCTTGACTGATTCAGGGGAAAACATCTCTTCAGACATCAAAGCAGACCTTTGATCCTTAAAACAAGTAAAATTTTTCATAATCTGATGCTCGCAGATCACAGGCAGATTCTACATCCCTGGGATTCCACTCACAAGGAATTTCAATGGGTTGAAACAAAATGTTGGTAACCAATGGCAACAGTCCCAGTCACATCATTGGTTTTATGTACAACATTCAGAGTAATAACACATTGACAAAGAATGGTTTTTATTGTTCAGTTTCTTTCAGAATAAAATAAGGGGTCCCCAGAAAATGACTTTTTTCTGTGAATGCTTTTTCTTTCTGTGAAGTACACGGTGTACTATATCCATTCTGGACACACTTCACTATTCATCAGGCATAAAATAGACAACTTAATTTGAAAAAATACATCCGGTCACACTTAAAGTTTTAATAAGAGCAAGAGGGTGACCGATAGAGAAGATTAATACCTCTGTTGCATGTGCTTGTCTTCTGTCATTTACCTATTTTTCTGTCGTTGCAATTCCCCTCCTGCCCTACTGTGAGCTCTCAGTGCATCTCCTTCTAAATCCTTTCAACAGTGTAGCAGATGATCGCTTCAGCCATACTTGTTGTCAAAAAGTAACCTGAAAATGTCATATTTAAAAGTACTGTACAACATCAAATACCATAACCTACAATGTCAGAGCCCTCTATAGCACGCAAAGATTTTTCGTATACAGTCTGTGCGGTGGGACAGGTTTAGACTGCATCCTTTTCTTTGAGTTAATGTTTCATATCACGTTGGTTAAGGACTGTCAAAAAATCAGTTCCTAAGATGGGGACTATTTTGGGGCGGGGGTAGGGCAGACTATGAATTTTTCAGGGCAGCATGTAAGGAAATCAGACAAAGGAATGGAAGGACCCCTCACCCCTGCATTGGTTTCTGGAAGAATTAATTGGCTGGCCTCTGGTCTTTATACCGAGCCTAAGGCATGCCTTTTCCTTAACTTACACTTCCTGACTTCTTTGATTGTCTTTTCTTATTGTTTTCACATGTTCTTGAAGTGGTGTGTGGTAAATAATTGAAGAGACACTCCTGTCCCGGAGGCAGGCTTTGTTTACTGATGAGTTCTTGGCTGGTTATGATATCCCACAGTCAGCACACAGGTAGCAGCACTACAGTGACTAATAGGCCTGATTGACCGCAGAGGCTGTTGCAGGTTCTGCCTCTGAATTCTCTGTCTGAGGGTGTAGATGTTGTCATGTTCTCCCCTTGCAGCCATAGTCTGTCTGAAGGAGCTACCTGTCATCCGCAGTTTGTACTGAGTAGAGAAGCTCTTGCTTTTTCCTGTTAAAAACTTTTTGAGGGAGATGCTGGGCGTTTGAGACAAAGGTGAGCCAGCTTTCTATTTGCAATCGTCATGAGTTCTGTGCTGTCTCTCGAAGAGATTTATGAATAGCTCTATGCTGCCCCCGGAGGGGATGTGCGGTACTACGCCATATAGCACCTTATCGGTGGCTCACAGTAGTTAGCTGTCCCCTGCCAGCACTAATTAACTGTCACTCTAGGTTTGGCTCACCAAACAACCTTTTCAATTACACCTTCCATCTAGCGCCGGTGCCGGGTACAGGCCCTGTCTCGCGGACCTCCCGCACCGTTGGCTGTAAGCACGAGTGTGAGTGTGAATTGGGACTGCAGGTACGAGCCAGGCCGGATGAAGACTAAAAACTATTCAAAATGGCACTTTAATATTTTTTTTATTCTCAGTGAAGACAGAGACGGCTGCCTGCAAATAGGGGCAGGTATGGCCCCAGTGCCACCCTCCCCTAATAAACCAAAGCCTGTCCACATAAGTCGCCTGCAGTGGGGGTGTCCGAAGGGGTGGAGGTCAAATACAGTGCCCTGACAACAGTCGTTGAATCTGAGTTTGCCTCCCCTCCATGTCAAAGCAAAGACACAAAGAATCGTGCATTTCTCCCGACTGCATTGCTTGTTCCTGCAGCTCTGTGGAGCGTCACGTAAGCGTGTCAAATGCATTTTCATTCTGAGAGCAGACAAGACATTACTTTTCCCTCCCAGTTAAAAAAATTATATCACGCACTAAAAGCCCCTTTAAGGTTCTTCTTGAATGCGGGAGTTTTTGTTTACTTTCCAGCACAAATTTCTACCTCTGGCTGAATTTTGCGATTTTGCTTTGAAAGCAAAATAAAACCAGATCTCTGTAGCTTTGGAATATTGAACTCCAATCCAGATCCACCAGTAAATTCACCCATTCGTCTTCTGAGTAATAGTGGCACTTTGAGTATTTGTTAATCAGATTGATGTGGCCCTTTTAAAAAATTATCAGAATCTTTAACAATGGTAATAACAACACACTCTTCACATTGACGGTTTTACACCAGTTTTACGGCTGATGCATAGCTGCCGACAAATGTGATCTGTGGCATTTTTTTTCTCTGTCGATGCCTCAATCCAAAGCCAATTAGAAGGAGAAAAGCCAGCAGATCTCACAGAGACCCCAAATGTTCACCCATACAGCTGCAGCCCTTACGCTTCACATGCCTGCAGGCCTGTGTCTGTCCCTCATCCTCACAAGGTCAAGAGCTCTTCTGCGGAGGCCCTTCTTTCCTTGCTACACAATCACTTACCCCATCTGCAGGGTCCTGGCTGTAAAGAGGAGACAGGAGTCCTTTCAGTCAGAGTGTGTAACATGGTACTCTGATTGAAACCAACACAACAAAGCCTTGAATGTGCCATCCATTTTAGTTCACCTCCCTATCAAGTCCACTATTTTCTTAAGTGTGTATATATGACAATGAAGACTGATTTTAACATGCTGTAACTCATGAGTCATTTCAATCATATAATGTTATACATCTTTTATGTCTGCAGTTGGGCCAAACTCATAATTATTGGATGCTGTTAAGTCAAATGTCAACTTCTGGGGATTATGCAGAAGTCATTCCTCCAGAACATTGGCTTCTCTCTGGATTTTCCGAATTTCGAATGGATTGTTCATTGTTCTGATGATTGAGTCCATCTTCCTCACCCCCCCTTTACTCTTCAAGCATCATGGTTGTTTACAATGCACTGGGTCTTCTCATAATATGCCCAACATAAGGCAGCTTTAGTCTTGTCATTTGTATTTCAAATGAGAATTCAGGCTAGATTTGATCAAGAATCCGCTCGTTTGTGTTCCTTACAGTTCATGGTATTCTTAAAAGTCTTCACCAGCAGGCAGGTTCAGTGATATTAATACTTTTCCTGTCCTCATTCTTCATTGTCCTGCTTTCACGTCCACAGAAAATACCACATTCTGAAATATCCTGATCTTAGTTCTTAGAGAAACGTCAGCACTATTGAAGATTTTTTTCCTCTCAACCCTCCATCAGCTGTCTGTGAGGTGTTTCTTGACACAACGATTCTTTAATGTTGATGAATGTTCCAAAAAGACAAAAGCTGTCTATAACCTCTATGTATTCACCACCAGCAATAAAGTTAGCTGCCAGTCCTGTGATCATAACCTTTGTTTTATTCACATTTACCAGTAGTCCTTTCCCTCTGTTCTTTTAACTTCTTCTACAACTTCTGCTATAAGTGTGGTGTCATCAGCATTTTGAATGTTGCTGTTTTTCCCACTAATCTTGGGTCCACTGCTCATGGAAGTTTTCAGTTACACCTTCCGTCGTTTCATTTGGGGTCTTAAGCATCCATGCATCTATTTTTCTACCCGCTTGTCCTATGCAGGATCGTAGGGGCCCACAGCCTACCCTAGAATCTACAGGCACAAGGCAGGAAATAACTGAGGATGTGGCGCCAACCCATCGCAGTCTTAAGCAGATCCAGGAATTATGTTTAACTTATGCTAATGCTGGTGTAAAACTGTTGTTTTGCCTGTAGAAACATGCTAGGATAGCCATATCAAAATTTTTCCTCTTTGTTAAACTCACCCATTAGTGCATCATATTTGAGTAATCAATTCTTTCATTAAGTTGATCCACAAATTAAATCAATTAATAAAATGAACGTTTTGAAATTTAACAAATATGTGAATGGGCTTGGCTTTGGAGACCAAAGGCATACTCATTTAACCATTCAGTAGGGCATCAATAACATTCTGGAGAACAAACAAAATTGTTATTAATTGATTTGTATACCTTCTAATATTAAATGTGTTATTTCTGAGCAAATGTACATTGATGGCACAGGCAAATAGGTACAAAGATCATTTACTTTGGCAGCCTAAGACAGTACTATATGTTCCAAGTGCAAGTCGGATAGCTATTGTGACAGTGTGCAGCCTTGTATAAGTCCCATACTTATCTGTAACTAATCAGAAAGACAATGAGACAATCTGGGACACCAGTTTTTCGAAGAAAATGGTCAACAAAACTGACCTCATTCTGGTATTCTTTGTTTTTTTTTCAATTATCCATCATGAGTCAGCAATTGTATCTATTTTTCTTTTGAATTTCCTGCTCCCAACTTGTACGTTTAGCAATTCACAATTCACTTTCTATGTATGGCACTAATCCACACTGATTAGTGTGATCTTGACCAAAATCTTACCAGCATCTGATATGAAAGAGATTGTACAATATGCCCCTTTCTTTGGTATTGGAATCTAAGTTGATCTCTTCCAAGTTGTTGGCCATTGATTCTTTTTCAGCTGCTTGTAATATTGCTTTTGGGATGTCACAGCTTTTCTTTTTGGTGGTGATCTCAGCTCATCTGACCTCCTCTTCAGTTACCAAACGGTTTTCCATATATCTGACCTCATTAACTATATATTGGTTGATGATGTCTTTCATAGTGGTTTTCTGTGTATTTCTTCCATCTTTGCCCGATCTTGGCTCTGCTAGTTATCATTTGTCCATTGATGTCTCTCAAGCTTAGAAGTTTTTAATCTCGTGGATGTTCTGAAAAACAGCCCTTGTTTTCCCATATTTCCTTCTTCAAAGATTTTCCAACTGTTGTACTTTTAAGAGACATTTAAGCTTCTCTTCTCTTCCTCTTTGATTTTTTTTTCAGATTCCTTTTGAATTACTTCTTTGAATTTTGTCCACAGCTCTTCTGGCTCCCCATCAAATAGGTCCCGCATCTCAAAACGGTCTCTGATGTCTTCCTTTATGGGAATGGATGCATTCAGCAGGTCATTTCTTGGAAGTCACATGATCCTGTTCCTTCTCAGCTTCACTTGAAGTTTGGAGGTGGCTTATCGTTGCCTTCTCCCGCACAATCTAAAAAATTGTTAATACCGTTGTCAGCGCTGCGATCATACACTGACTAACACAGACTTATATTATTGGTACCTAATCTAGGTGGCAGATTTTGTCCGGCACTTCTGGTAGGACCTAAAATTCAATAACTCAGGCAACAAAGACTCAAGCCGTCCCCCAATTCCCAACAAGACACCATACTGTTAGGAGGGCTAGACCATTGTCTGTTTATATATAAACGCTCTACCAAGTTGTCAGCAAAGATTAATGTCTGTATGAGGCAGACCTAATAGTGTTTTCCTTACATGCACTCGCTTTACACAGGGTGTACGAGTAAATGTGTGACGCAGGTGTGTGCTGCAATCACAGCAGTTACTGGGATGGGGATGCATATCTGTTCAACCGGTATATGAGAGAAGGGCTATAAACCCAGTGGGTGTGTGTCTGGATTATCTCTTATCACTTTACACTCACTGCAGGTTTTATTTTCCCCATTTCCATCCTCAGTCATCAGCTGAACTTCATGACTATATTAAGGATGAGTATAAACCAGTGGCCAAGTAAACAATAACAGCCAGAGCCTCCTTTGAAAGAAAAATCTGGGATGTACAAGAAACGGAGATTCTGCTGGGCCATCCGCATGCAGCAGCCTGGCCGGTCCCTCTCCGTTGCACTGTCCTGCTGCTGTCGCCGAGTGAGAGCCTGTAGAGCTGTAAAGAGCTCCGCCACTCGGGCCACGTCCGGGTCCTCTTAGCCGTGGGTGACGAGCAGCCATAAACGTAATGTAGTGCGGATTCTGCTCAGCGGGAACCTGCGTCGTCACGCATTCCCAGCTGGGAAGAATGGCGAATTTATGAAGCCGAATATAAATGGCTGGCCAGCTCTCTCCTTCGTCCTTGACGTCCGGATTATCCCGGTATCTGACTCCCGCTAACCCAGCTCAGATGTGGACCTACAATTTAGGAAGAGATTAGGAAAACACATTCCCAATGGTCCTCTAGGAGGTCGGAGCTGGGTAATGGGCTCAGAGCACATTATCGATCGCCTTTAAAAAGGGACCACAACACTGCAAATGTGAATATACATGAATATATGTTTATAGATGTTTAAACGTCAATAAACGTGACATCGAAAATGATGCATGGAGAATCAGTGGCAGGATAATTGGAAAGTGAGGGACAACATTCCCAGAGCAAAAACTGAAGAATTCGGGTCCTAAATCCTGTATGCTCCTGTTTATCTTGTTCTTTCACAAAAAAAAAAAACAGCCCTTGAAAAAAGCAGATGGCAGCTTCTGTCCTGCTAGGCTTTTGGGGCCTGCTCAGCCTCGTCCACCATGGACTCTCTGAATACCCAGTCCAAGAATCCAGCCCCAGCTGTCCTGCTGGGAGTTTCTCTGGGCCCCTTTCCTCAACACGGACCGCAAACATTCCCCAATCCGCTCCCTCGCAGTTCCTTCCTTTTCTTCATCAGGTATAGTTTTGTCCGTCCCGCTTTCGCTCAGCATCCCACGTACTCCGGTATATTTAGTGAAGGTCTCCTACGGCGTGTTTGGCAGAATCCTCCGGTTGATTTGCTCCTGTTCGCGTAGCGCCTATTTGAGGTAGCCCCCTGCAGCAGCCGAGGCAAACTCTGCAGTGTCTCGCTGCTGTTTCGTCTCGTCTCGGTCTTCGTATGTCTCATAAAAAGGATAAAAAGCAAGGACGTTCCCCCTAGCAGGGAAAGAAAAAAAAATGCAGCGAATGAATCATGTATAGCAGGAGACTGGGGGGGGGGGGGGGGGGGGCCATGCTCGGCCCAAATAAAAAAACAAGGGGGGGGATCCCAAAATGCTAAATAAAAACCCCGGGCCATTTTAACAAAACCCCAGGCAGAAAAAAAGTTT
>JAODKC010000021.1:3008633-3021328 GCA_026777985.1 Mormyrops attenuatus | reverse complement strand
ACCCCCCACCAGCGCTGACTCTCAAGGACTCAGATAAATTAGAGATAATTAACTTTGCCTTGATCTGCCGGCTAATCTTACACTCAATAATAAAGGATTCAGCTGTCACTTTGGCCATCTGCTGCTCAGTGCAGATCCGCCGCTCTATGTGTGTGCGTGAAGGTATGTTGACAGTCGCCATTAAATTAAAAATTACCTGGGATTATTAATGTACTGTAGCTGTGTTAATTGCAAATTTTCGCCATTATCTCCTTTTTGTCTGCTTTTCATCCACTTTCCCACATTTCTGCCTTGGCTTTGGCTTGGCTGCCCATCGTCAGGAGCTGTTGGAGTGAGACAGGAGCTCTTCTCAGTGAGGAAGATGGGTGGCCCGTCCCTATGTCAATGCATGGATGAAGGTTGACTGGAGGAGAGATGGGCTGCTCAGGCTGAGCCTCAGGGCCATATACAGAGGTCCCACACTTGACCAGAGCATGAGATGGATCACTAGCTTTTGAACATGAGGTCTCTTCTGCTTGGAGATTGCCTCCTTCCCATGGGTAAATTACCACCTGTTAGGAAAGTGGCTCTGCTGACTAGCAAACAGTTGGCAGCTTCAACCCCATGACCAGTCGCTGGCGGTCACACTGCCACACCATCATGTGCTGATCCCAAAGTCCCCAACTCTTAAATCACCACCTTAGAAATGATCGAAGCAGGACGTGGTGCTTATATATCTATAAAGGAAAGTCTGGGTTTCTGATGATACTGAATGAAAAAGCTACAGCTCCTCATTTGTCTAGGAAGAAGATAAACCCATGCTATTGTTGTCATGAAGGGACAGAAAAAAGAAGCGTCACTGGGGAGACAGTCTTTGGAAAGAAGAACATGCTTCAGCTTCTCTCAACACTGAATCTGTAGATGCTTTCACGTGATGGAAAAAAATTGCAATAGTTTTAATCTTCTGGGAAATATAGATTTTTAGATTAATAAATGATATCTATATCCCTTAACAGTACAAGCAGTGTGAAAATTGGATGGATGGATGGATGGATGGATGGATACTTTTGAACCTTGGGTGGTTTCTTCACTGGTATTAATATTCATGTATGGCAGTGTTGTTGATAAGTATTACATGGTTAACTATGTTCTGCAGGACCAGAACAGACTTGCGATCTTTCCATGTCACTCCAGCGAGCACGTCCGGTGACTTATGACAGACCCAGACATGACTGTCTCAAAGGTTTTAGGAAAGAACTTCAAAGACCAACTTGATGTGTCTACAGACATTTGAAGGATCAAGAGTGCAAAAGGTTCACTGTGACTCATTTTAATATTCCAGGTTAATTAGCAGTAACTCATAAAAGACCAGACTCATAAAGTCCACAGTTCTCTATTGCACCCTGGGTCTCATCTTCTTCGGTACAACCTGGCAACTGAAAACCCTTGTTACAAAACAATTATCACTTGTCACAGAACTGCTAGTGTGAATCTGGGCTCAGACACCAGTTCTGTGTCCATCTGCTCATGCTCTTGCCTCGCACACATCCTCCGCACAACCTGGCAACCACGGTCTGTTGTTTCCAAACAAAGGGAGATCTCTCTTTGCTCCCTGGCTCTTGTTACATACCACATCGAAGTTGGCTGTCACAGGACTGCGAGTGTGAATCCAGGTTCAGTTCTGTTTCATCTGTCCAGGGCAGCCAAGATGTGCATCTCCTCCATCCAATTGTTTCCACCGACTCATTACGCCATTCAAAATCTAGTCCCCTAACCAGACCGCAGTTGCGATGCTTGTTCCAGATGCTGCCCAGTGCAACCAAGTTATTTTGCTGACCTCCCTTTTCTTCTCGTCCTAACTTGGACATTCTCCTTCCTCTCTCCTTTCAGATGAATCGGCCGATTCAGGTAAAGCCAGCGGACAGTGAAGGACGGGGAGGTAATTGACCATCTTCTCAGTACATGTCAAAACCGGAATGTTTGTCCATTTGTGTGTGGGTGTCTTTTGTTGTTCTTGTTTTATTTTGTTTTTTACATTCTATGATCAGGGATCATCCTGTACCATTTTAGTATCAGCTTTTTATGGCTGAGATACTGAATCGCTGCACATGGTGAAAGGCTTACGCAAGAAACAAGTCATTCTGCTGGATACGATTTGTCAGTATACACTCATTCATAAGCTGCTTAAGTATATATATATATAAATTGTGCAGAATAAGTTCGGCACAGCGGCGTAACATGGTTAGGGGATGCCATCAGGATTTCTTACACTGTAACGAACTTGTCCCGTTTGCATTCTGTCTCCCTGGAGAAGAGCTCGTTGGCGATTTACACTGCCAGGTTAGGATCAGGCTGCCCATTTCCTCGCCACACAAATCCCATTTAAATCCTATTTTTGTCACAGCGCCACTTTAATTAATGGCCATCTAAAAACAGGCAAAGTCTGACCGACAAGGCTTGGGCGGGAGCCAGTCTGCATTTTACGGAGATGAATTGGACGGGGGGCCTGAGAGAGAAGGATGGATGGGCCCCGCTATCAATTACCGCTCCCTCTCTGCCAGGGAGAGGGATAGGGGGAGGAAAAATGCACGCCAGTGAGTGAAATACAGACCGGCCTTCGTCCAAATCGCATCCCTGCAGGTCTGCTGTGGAAACTTTCGGTCTCAGACGGAATAAAGCACCTGAGTTGAACAGATTCTCGGCATCCGGAAATTATACTGGCATCCAAGCGAATCAGTTCGCTAAACGATTCATGTGAATAAAGCCCAGTTATGGCAGAACTTCCGGAGCTCTGAGACTGCACGACTCAGCTCTGCAGGGCCAAAGACGATGACGGGGGGCTTGAGGAATCGGAGGCCGTCGATGGCCAACGGGTACGGATGCCAGGGAGCCCATGTTCTGTGGGCCAGACTGCCTGGAAACAGAGGATATATTTCTAGCCTGCGCCGGGCCGGGCTCTACATGAGGTACATCGATCAGGCGCGTGACATCAGCCATTACCCGTCACCAGGGGTTGTGGCAGCATCTGGGTCTAATGCTTTTGCAGGCATTACTGCCTATTAGCGGATTCCGCCATTCGCTCAGCCTCCCCCCTCCGCCCGCCCCCCAGCCTCGCTGCAGAGGGATGTCTTTTCGCAATAAATAGACACATGCAGCTTCCTCTGCGGGGCCTTGATCCTGGGGGGGGGGGGGGACTTCCTGATCGGCTGCTCCCCTCCTCTATCCACCCTAAGCACTCGATCGAGACTCAGCAGCTGTGCGAATGGTTTCCATACGGATCCTTTCACCAAGATCCAAGTTAAGAAGGGACTAGAGCACATCCTCAACAGAACCCAAAAACAATGGAGAGATGAAGTTCCTAAGCTTAATTCTACATTCCAGTACTGTAATGTGACAATTTCCTTAGATAACTATTTGATTTAAAACATGCCTACATCAGGGTATTAATTTGATAAATAAGTCAGGAATCCCATACCTAACTGATAGAGCTGCCGGCTACATTCCTCTGCTTCTTAACAGTCTGGATGCTATCTGGATAATCTGTGCCGAGCTGTAGCTTACACCCAACATTTTTGGTAATCCAAATCTTCTTAAGCAGTCCGCCTTCGGTTACATTCCCAGCCCGGCCTGCCTGTCAAGAAGAGAAAAAGAGAGGAAGAAAAGCGGTGTGAGAGAGTTAGCGGAGGGAGGAAAGAGCCTACCCATCATGCTCCACTCTCCCCGTTGGGGATCTCGTACCCCTGACCTTGTCGGCTGGTGTTTCACTGAAGAAAATATCAAGCCAGATAATCTGTGATTGGAGATGGCCGTTATCTAAACACAATCTGTTTGTTTGCTCCATCCTGCTCCTCCCGCCGGAACCTTGGAAAAACAGGGAACACATCCAATTACTGGGGAGATGAGAAGAGACGGCAGGCAGGTCGCAAACCTCATTCGCTTTCATTAAGTGTGATAACAAAGCGTCCCTCCTTTTCCATCAGGGCATAGATCAGTCGCGGCTTTTTCTATGCAACCTTTAAGGGAGGAACTTTATCCCTTTTTCGTTCTTTTTTGCTTCTCCACCGAGTTTGCCCTTGCAGTCCCTTGGAGGCACGGTAGGCGGAGTCCCCAAGAAGACAGCACCCCCCCCAGGCTTTGTCCGCCATTTGCACGGGAACCACAAGTGCTGGTTGGCTGAAGGAGGAGTGGAATCTATCAGTACCTGGGCTTTGCACGTAGAAAATTAACCGGCACTGTGATGCACGGCAAAAAATTGAGCCATTTGTCAGATGTGAGAAAACCATACCCCTGGGTTTTTTTTTAAGATTAATATGCTTTGAAACGGTGGAGGAAACTAAGAGTGTGATACATTTCTATAAAATATATAAGCATGGGGTGTCCTGATAAAATGTGTACGCATTTGCTTAGGAATACAAAGAGCACGTTTACCATTTTCCACACTGCCTCACGGTAAATATGCGATACATTCCTCTGTAAGCAAATCAGCATAAATAACTGATATGCAGCTTGTCAGCATCCTTAATACAGTGCCACATTTGCAAGTCCACCATTTTTCACTTTTTATTTTTAGCACCTAAAAACACGGACATGGCAGCTTTTAAAGGGGAATTCATTGCCAAAAGTTAGTGGTCTCATTAAATTTGGATGCATATACCATTATATAGTCTTGTTTTTATCTTTTTGGCAGTAATGATCCATGGAAAAATAAAGAGTACGAACTGGAAAATGATAAGAGAGACGATGCTGGTCATATACGTCATTATAAGCTGAACACTAATTGATAGAGGACAATCATCAATAATAAAGCACATTTATTTTGCCCTCAACCCTGACCAGGATACATATTCAGAAGATGGATGGCTGAATGGGCAAATGTTTATTTTAGTTTATGTTGACTGCCAATGCAAACTTGGACCATGAACATTTCCTGGTGACATCAGAGGTTGGACCATAGGTTATAGAAAGTCAGCTTTGATGAGCAAAATGGACTATATGTAACTTCTAGATGGAATTCCCAATGAATGTAAATGAAAGATGTCCATCTAGCAGAGCACATAGGGAAGAGAGCAGTCTGTCATGGGGGATACGTACTCACTCACCATGGACAACTTAGACAAAGCACATTTTTATCGCTGCAGGAGGGAACCCATGCAGGGAGAACATGTAGAAACCCCACACCAAAAAAAGCAGGTGGTAAGAGCTGAACCCCCATCCCGGAGGTGCAAGGCTGCAGCGTTCCCTGCTCAGCCACCACGTCACGCAAAAGACGCTTTAAAAAACCTGGGCTGCATCCACCAACGACATATGCTGATGCAACTCCCCCAAAAAAGGCTGTTTTTGTAAGGCATTTTTTATTTTGACTTTTTTTTTTTTTGGTAAGACTTTTCAAAGGAACCTGAAATAGCCACGAACAGCTGCGTGCATGTTTGGAGAAGCACCAGGTGAAAGCAAAGTCCGCAGGTGACTTGAGCCTGCCTCTCATTTCATCACTGACTTACTCCGGGGGCACCAGGTGAGCGGATTCCTTACGCAAATAACGGCTTTAAAAAAAAAACAGCACATCTTATAGACCTTGAGGGCTAAAGCACCCCCTACCCGATTGGGCAATAGCGTCGCATCAAGTGCCTTGTCTCAGGAAGACAAATGAATACATCGCTGAGGCGGTGTCCTGAGGCACGTTCTTCGGAAAGCTGGCCTAGGCGGATGCTAAGCGCAACAGACGTTTCCTTCCTTCTACAAGCCAGCATGCTGACGTTAAAAACAGAACAAAAAAAGCAACAACAACCGCAACAAGAAGACATGGCCTACAGACAAGCACTATCACCTTCCATAAGGAGAAGCGGCAGTACTCACTGCCGTGTCAGGACCACTTTACCCTAATAC
The DNA here is from genome assembly GCA_026777985.1 of Mormyrops attenuatus. NCBI lineage: Eukaryota > Metazoa > Chordata > Actinopteri > Osteoglossiformes > Mormyridae > Mormyrops > Mormyrops attenuatus. The sequence continues at coordinate 3,015,466 of JAODKC010000021.1, read as the reverse complement.
GTCGTGCGGTGAACACCTTTGTCAAATGTCAGCTGTGGTTTTTCAAATGTGATCTCATTTCTATTAATACCGGCAGCCACTCACAGCCCCCTTCAGACTGGAGATGGCCATGAACTGACACGCCCGCGCAGTCACCTGAGGTCAGAAGTAGCAAATTCTGTCAAAGCAACAGGGACGGAAGACAAGAAACACCAGAGAGCAGTGTGCAGGGGACATGATGCTTTGTAAAATACACACTAAGTTTTCCTAGGGGTTGCATGCCTCAAGAGGCTAGAGAATGGGAACAGAGGTCCAGAGTCGCCCTTAAAAATGGTTATTTGATGAGACGAGCAGAGCTTCGATTTTTATGACATAACACAGCCAGATGAATGTAGCTAACTGGGGAAAGTCGATCCATCACGGCGCCGCGACCACGACGACCCACCCAGCACACCCTCCTAATCAGACCCCAGGGCCTCCATGTTAATGAACTAAATGAGAAATTGGCTAATTTGCATCTCAGCGGAGCGACTTTACAACATGTGGGGTGTCGGAGAAGCCGCCCGGTCTGGAAGCGTGGGTACCGCCCCCCCCACCCCTCACAACCCCTGCAGCCCGGAGTCCAGTTGCGTGGAAAGGCAGGAGTCTTCCTTAACTTTTCAGAAGTGGAGCAGGACGGGACACTACGTGTCAAGGAGGCCCCCTAGTTTTTATTTTTAGCACGCAACAGGCGACAGGCAGCTGCATCTAATGGGGTCTGGCAGGTACAGGAGACGTCACATCTGTCAGGACCCAGGTGACGGTCCCGCTCCCCCTCGCCTGCGGCTCACAGACAAATGACTCACAGGAAAGATCAACAGTGTCGCTTCCAATAAACCCCCCTCCCTCGTCACGCCACTTCGGATGAGTCCCGGCGACGGGCACGGCTGCGGCATGAAGTCAATTTATTCCGCAACTGTTAGGAATAAGAAATAAACTATGCAAGAGAAAAGACGGCAGGCGAGCGTCTAATTCGCAAAGAGACAGGGAGATGGATGAAGGGGTTCCGTTCGCCTGAGCCGCTCGGATTTGTTGTTTAATAGCAGAAGACAGATACAGTAACGCCCCTGCAGTCCAGTTAAGGTTCTGAAAATCCACCCTCCTCACCAGCACCTCACTGTATGGTGTGTCTTAATCACACAGGATACAGAAAGAGAAGCAAGTTTAAGGGATCTGGTTTTTGAATAGTAAGGGGACTTAAATGTTGTAACCATTGATCAGAAGAGCTGACCAGCTGCATAAATCAGAATCTTTATTGGCAAACGAGCACGACGGAAACTTTTGTTGGCTCAGCTTGCTAGTGTTGGAGACACCATGACAATTGACAATTAACAATTAGGGCAAAACACAGACAGAGAATAAATACAAAAAGCAACTGAGGAAGAAAGTTTAAGGTATGTAATTAATACTGTAATTATTCAAGTAGTGCAATACAGAAAGTTACAGGACTGCCAACTCCCACGCATTCTGGCGTTACACTCGCACTTTCAGATTCTCATTCAGGAAGTAGATCTTATGTTAAATCTATATTATTCCATTACAAACCTAAAATTAGCTACAATGTGTCAGGGCAGTTTGCAAACCCTACAGACTGTTTAGAAGGTAATAAAACTGTTACATACATGTAAATGCGTGCACAGACTGGTTTCGCATTGAAAATGTCACTCCAGCCAGCTGTGTCTTAACCCTGCATGCATATATCTTAATGGGTAGAATTTCAAAGGTTTGTCTTTAATGTAGCAAAATAATGTAGCGGCAACTGAACTACAATGACAGCTAATTACATTAACATGTATTTTCTTAATGTTGTTTAATATCCATAGTAATGACTCGTCACTACTAAAGCCATTCGCAACCATAAAGTTGACAAAGTAATTGTTTAGACAACATACAGCTGTACATGTAATACATAACATACATCACATGCGGTGTGCAATTATAATGTGCAAACATATGCAAAAATGTGAAACGGGGCATCTAGCTGATGAGGAAGTGATGTCGGCCTTCTCTCCATTTCCTACCAGAAGACAGGAAGCTGTTTGTGGGCATGCTGGGAAAGCAGCAGGGCGAGGAGGACGTGCGGCGGCTCTTCGAGACCTTCGGCCAGATCGAGGAGTGCACCATCCTCCGAGGTCCTGATGGGGCCAGTAAGGGTCAGCGGTGATACTCCTGCCGTCATCTCCCTGTCCCACCGTGACCCCCCCTCGAACTCGCACAGCCGTGCCCCCCCGGCCAATGCTTAACACTCTGCTCGTAATCTACAGGAAGCACAAAACGCCAGCAAAAAGCATGTGTATATATGGCAGAAGGAATGGGGATGGGGGGGGGGCAAGAGAGGCTACAGAATCAAGCTTACCGCTCAGATATTGTCTACCTGTCCCTGTTTAATTATTCATATAGCACCAAACGAATGCGTGACTCTTCTGTACATGGAATTTACGATGGAAAAAAATCAAAATTCGACCTCAACAGTAGTCGTTTGGGGTCCATAGTTCTGCCCACCATCCACTTTAAGGTACAGCTCGCTTCCTCAAGCAGAGTCAGTGTTTTTCCCTCGATCATCTATTCTATCCCTTTTTGTTTGCATCCTTCTGTCTTTGAATTAAGTGCACGGGTATTACCGAGCAGGATGTGGGGAGTAGTTAGTTGTGGTGTAATATTCATGGACACTGCAGCCGTGGAATGGGATCAGGAAAGGCGTCCAGCAGGATGTGGAATCCGCAGAGTGGCGCGCCCAGCGACGCACCCCCCAGTGCATTTCCTATTCATTCCGAGCCAGTTCCCAAGCATCGCCTGTATCACCACCGGGCTTCCTGTCCGCCACCGTTGTCTTACATTGACTGACAGACAATAAAACGCGACGAGCCGCAGGCTGCATCACCCCCTCCCACCCCCACGAACGAGGCGTGTGCTCACTGCCCCCCCATGCCGTATGCCCATTCATTCCTTCGCTCTGTTCATCGGCACACACCTCAAACCGGAACTCTTTCGTCAGGTAGACCAGTCTCGTCATCACCGTCTCTACTTCACATGTTGACAAGACCAGAAAAACTACATTGAAGCATTCAGTTTGTGTTCACCAGATTTAGTAGCTACACGCCTAAATCAGACATTACGTTTTATTTATTGAGCAGATGCAAAGTGATGTGCACTTTGGTGAAAACTGGGTTAGACAGTCCTGCAAGCAACTGGGGGGTAAGGCCTTCCTCGGGGGCCCAATGGCGAAAACACTTATCTGAGCATGGGATTTGAACCTACGACCTACCGGATACTGGCTAAACCATGTAACCCACTAAGCCGCATTCCATGCCCACATTAGCAGACATGTTCATATACACGATCATTTCATAAGTCCCTCTGCTGGTCCAGCCTAGATCCTGATTATAATATAAACTTGCCGTCAGTAATCTGACAATTACAGCTGAGTACAGCTGTGGGGAAACAATCATGTAACACAACTGGAACTGACGCTGTAAATCGTACCTCATCACCAAGCTGTCAGGGGTGGTTTTCAACTGTAGAGCACTACACACTCCTCTCCCTCTGTTTATCTAATAAAAATGTGTATGCAATGTTTGCCATCCGAGATCAGGAGGGCGGCGAAACGTGAGAAAAAAAGGCGTTTTGTAAAGGCGTCCCCCGTTGGGGCGCAGCCACACAACACGTTTTGTGGGTTCAAAGGGATCTTCGAAGACAGAAGGAAGTAAGCCTGTGATTTCTCGAAGCGCCGCGCTGACCCGTCTGTGTCGTGTGTGGCTGCTGCCCCTCCCCCTGAGCCCACGTGTTACGCGTCACACGTGTTCTGGCTCTTCTCTCCGCTCCCAGCACATTGCCGTGCTTCCCGAGGTCCGGCCGGGCTTTTATTTTGTACTCGACGCTGCTTTCAGAGACTGCTTAGCCAGATTAATTGCGTCCTTTAGCAAATATACAGCTGTTCAAATCAGTAATCGTTTTTTTAAAAAAACAAATGCCCAGTCAAGTTAATTTAAATAAATATGTCTGCTGAGCAACAAAATAATACAAAGAATGTCAGTTTGCATATAAAGTGAGATCCCTATAGCCACTGGTAATTAAAAGAACGCACTCTTCATGTGTGTAAATAAGGAATGAGATTTTATGTGTCCAAAACGTTAGACTGTAATTCACGGTATTTGCAGTACTAAAGCTACCGAATTATAAAACAACACTCGAACTATGTTTATGGCTTCCCGGGGTCTGTGGAAGTCTCTGTTTAATGCTTAATAGCTCAACAGACTAGAGGTCATAGAGTAGCAGGTTTTGGGTGCCTCGTCCTGTTAATGATCCGGACGTCCGCGGCGTTTCCACTCCAGTGCGGGTTCAGCAGGCAGTTCGCTGGCCACACCGCCACAGGTCACTCTCTTCTCCTTGAAACAGTAAAACTATCAAAATGTCAATCGCAGAATACACCTTTGGATTATTGATTTTCATTGTTAAAATGCTTAATTCTGAGGCAGACACCTTTATACAAGCTTTTGCTCCGAGTTGTCCTGTTTTTTTACATGCTCTTGATGAGAATAAGATTATATTGTCCCATGTCTTCCACCGCGATTTAAAGTCCACTACGTTCCATCTAGCACCTGACAGGACAGAACACATACAGAAACATCCTCTCCTCTTTAGTCATGTGTGTCCAATTAGAACTGACAACACCAAGCCCCCCCTCTCCTCGGGGCATCGGGGGGGGGGGGGCTGTTAGAGACGGCACACGAAGAAGCGGTCAGATTCGGTGACGTCTTCGTCTTTTTTAAAAACGTTTCGCTGGAAATAACGCAGTGCCGTGAAATGTTTCACGCAGCTCTGTCTGCTTTGACACACATCGGTCATCGCTGAATCCTTTGCTGGATTCTTAGCAACACATTTATTATTAACTGATGTCTGTCTAATTCAAGCTGCTTTCGACAGGTTTCCCCACAGATGTTATCGGTTTACGTCTCAGAACAGCAGCATTAAGGCTGACTGCACGTATTGCGACAACAACGACATTCTTCGGACATCCTGCGCAACTGCATAAATCGTCCATCATACACTGCAAATTCACTGCACATGTACTCATATACAGTTACACTGTTGAGTTGCATATATATTTCATTTTATTTATTTTACTTAGTTTTTCGCATTTAAATGTAGTAAAATTCAATGCTATATATATTACAGATAATGAAGTGCACAACTATGGATTGAAATATCACCCATCATGTACATAGATCTCAGAGATGATTATGCTGGGATTTTATACATTGCATTTGGAACGAAGTACAAGGTTTCCCCTTCAAGTCATGAACAGTACAATATATTCTAGTCTTTATTTTGTAAGCTCTGTTGGTATCCAAGGTAGTGAAAGAGCCAAAGTGAGTCTGTAGGATTTAACAATAAATCATATAAAGGGAATTGTATTATAAAATACCCATGCTGTAGCTGTTTTCTAATGGTCTTTTCTGGTATGAAAACCTGAATGGAGGGACTCCAGGTGTGTACTGCCACAACAGAAAGGTCTGAGTCTGTACATGCATTTTGCTTAATTGTTCACATATATACCTCATTCAATGTTTTTTACGATGGTAAGATCCTGTGCATAAATGCCATGTATTAAAATACATTAAAGGCGGCCCAAATGCATTATTGAAATGCAAAAAAAATCTATTTATATTGAAAAATATTGCTTAAGCAATGCATTTATCCAATTTTAATTGAGTTGGGTTCTCAGTATTTGGATTATCATAACAGATTGCTTTACTATTGTTGTTTTAACCTCTTGCGAAGCCACCACTGTGTGTAAATATTAAACAGATTAATAATCACAAGTAAACTTCTGTTTTAATTACTTTGGAAAGATTCACAAATGAACGAAGGGGAGTACGCATTGTGCGGTTAATGTATTCATGACTGTCTGGGGAATTTGCTCATAGGTTACGCATGACTACACTGTGAGTAGCTATTCAGATGGAAATACATCTCATTTGGATTATTTTAAAAATTATTTTAAGGTAATAAACATGTTTATCTTGTTTTAGGTGAGATAGGCGATCGACGATCCTGACTCACCTTCCCTGACTGTGTTTGTGTGCAGGCTGTGCCTTCGTTAAGTTCTCAAGCCACGCGGAAGCACAGGCGGCCATCAACACCCTGCACGGTGGACAGACCATGCCGGTGAGTGCCGACGTCACCAATTCCGCTGGCCAGAAAACGCTAAGAGAAACAGAGAACTGAGGGCTTTTATGATGCTCTGCTGGCCCTCTTTTACGCAAAGGTCAGCAGATTTAATTGACCAAGTCCTGACTGAGGGACACTGACAGATTCTGTTAGCTGATTTTGTTTGGTAAGAGGGCAGAACTGGAATGATTTAAGTGAAAGCTGAAGTCAAGCTGGCCAAATGAATGCAGTCCGTATCTGACACCACAAAACGACTGTCAGAGAATCTGAAAGCCATGCAAAGGTCTGCTGGTAAACGATGCTCTTTCTCTCTGTATTGTTGCACCTGCTGCTCTGTAGTGAAGTCCAGGTCTGCTATTAGACAAATTGGCTATGGATAATTATTTAACAAGCGTTTTGATATTATCAATGGGCAGGCTTATTTGGACAACATCGCAGGCATAAACATGAGCAGGGGGATGTGATCTGTGCTTGATGCCATCCCTGGGGAAGGCTAACATTCATTGTCCTCCTGTAGAGGATCAGGGAGTCGCCGAACAGGCATACATGTAAATAACACCGATTAGAACTTCAGTCTTACTGTCCAAATACCAGAAATGAAAAGTGTGCCCAATAATGCCTGGGATAGGTTCCATCTTCTGGAG
>JAODKC010000021.1:2952258-3008238 GCA_026777985.1 Mormyrops attenuatus | reverse complement strand
ACCCTGACCAGAATAGGTGGCTGGAAGACGGATGGATGGATGATTCTGGGCATCGTATCCAGCCGTCATAGCGGGTCAGCAGTAAAAGAGATTCCTATTGTTATGTTGTGTACCATAAAATTGCGCATCCCCCCTCCCCAGCTCCTAATAGCAAGATTGCGGTTGCGACAGACTGGCAGCGGGGAAGTCAGTTTACCAGCTCTCTGCACATAGCTGGTACCATAATAAAAGGAAAATCCAGACTAACAAGCAAGAAAATCCTCCAGACTTTGGGTTTAGCGTTGTTGACAGGGCAGACCATTCTTTGGACCTCTACCACAACCTCACCCAGCTCTGTGTCGTCCCCCTGGAGGGTCCTGCCTGGGGGGGGGGGGGGGGGGACGCAGCCACCATGCACCTAGGCCAATCAATGCCCAGGAGAATTATTGATAAAGAGATCATCCATAAGCGGAACGTGAGCGCTTCCTCACGGTCTGTGTGTCGGCTGATTTACTCTGCGTGCATGTGTTTGTATGTTGGGTTGGAATGGAAAGTCAACACCCCGCACTCGAGGGATTAAGCGCACACCCGGCAATAGGAGACAGCTGTGATAATGAGGCATTTTTCTCCCCCGGGGGCCTGCGGTGACTTTACCCCACGCTGGGAGGGTAGGGGCATGCTCCCGTACTGTACCAATAGCCTTGTGTGCCCCTGAAAAATGAATGTTTAGCAGTACCAGAGAAAACTACACATTTATTTTCTCATGCTAAATAGATCACATGGCCAACATATTGTTAAAGATATAATCTCTTGGATTAATTTTAATTATATATTATTGGTTATTTTACTGAAGCATTTTTAAATACATTGCCCATTTCTGCCTGGTTAACGGGTAAATATTACCCACAGAAATGTAAAGATGGTGCTCATCAATACTTTAGCTTCTGCAGTTGCCAAATCTGCATGTTTTTTTTTTTTATTATTATTATTTCTCTTGGCCATGGAGACAGCAGCATTTGCTGTTTGTTTAGACCGAATTCATGTTTGAATTCATGTCGAAGTGTGCTGGAGCCTTCAGAGATTGCTCAGCTGTATTTACTTATTTATTTATTCTACTCACAGCGCACTTAAGAAAACTTTCTGCCTCTTTTTTAACATAACCTTGTGCATTTTATTTCTCATCGCCTGATTGCTTCTTTTTGCAAACGAGGCACAATGGGGCAAAGAGGCTCGACAAATGTGTGTCGATTTTGTCTTTCTTTGACTGACAGCTTTAACAACTTTCTTCTCCATGTAAGTATGTTTTGTAACACGTCCTCTTTATTAATTTAAACGATCTGTAACATCTGGGTATTGGACGGGTCTTGAGGCCGCAGATACATTGATAACAAGCTGCAGGAATAAACAGGAGACCCACAAATGACATTGTATATACAGAGAGTGCATATCGCCTGAGGGTCAGAGGTGGGATTAGGGTCAATAAGGACTAGGCGCATAACCAAATATTCACCCAGGGCCATCAGCCTTGGCTGTGTTTTAACTTCTGTTTTGTATGTCATGTTCTCAGTTTCCCAGTCAGGTTTGCGGATCTGTCCAGCTAATATATTCCTCTGAATGATAAATAAGTAAAATTAAACAGAAACCAGAATGTGATGTAAATGCCAGGTATTCTGGGATACCACTGCTGGAGGAAGCTGTTTGCTCAGCAACCGCCTCATTAAAAGTAGCCGCCCGCTTCTTCTGCTGACCCTGGGAAGCTGATGGGGGAGAGGGGCAGGGAAAGGTCGGGCGTTTGGAAAGAATAAAATAACAAAAGGACAAAACACGAAAAAAAAAATACCTACTTTAACACGGCTTCGGAGTATTGATTTGGCTAATTAAAGGAAGACCTTCGCAAAGGCCTGAGGTCGGCGAAGGCTCCGCAGACCTGAATAAATATGGAGCCCATTCTCCACAACGCTGGCTGTGAATTTCAGCCGATCACACTGTCAGGAGTGGGGGGGAGTACAGGAGAGCGTTTTAAACGAGCCGTCCGGGCTCCGGTGGCTTAGCCTGACCGCCGCATCACATTTAAATTCATAAAGCGCGGAGAAATCTGTCCCGAGCACTTCAGACCTGAAAAAAGCCAGCTTCAGATGTGTGCTGCCGATCCGTATACTACATATCTGTCGCTTCCCTCCAGCTGCCTTGAAAATAAGACATTCCTATGAAAATAATGATTACTTAGATACATGTTAAAAATACAAAAGAAAAACGTGTTATCCTTGTATCAGTTGTTAAAATTGAGCTGTCATCAGCTTTTTTTTAAGAATAAAATTGCTAATTGTATCAAAGCACATATATATGTATAGAATAAATGTAAACGTAAATTTAACTGTGCAGTGTCATTAGAATCTCCTTCCTGCCGAATTTCAATGTCACGTTATTTTATTCATTATTAACATTATTATTAGCATGACAGACCGAACGGGCCGCAGCGCTTTGTGTCGCGGGAGGGAGAAGCACACGAGCAGAAATGCCAGACACCTGTAGAAAAATAATTCCCGTGACAGAGATTCTTGTCAAAAGTGACGCGCCGTCGGGGAAACTGGGACCTGCCGTCACACCGTATGTACGTGACGCGCCTCTGTCATCAGCCCTCATGACTGACATCTGTTTACGCCTCTCCTGCTATTTACTTGTTGAAACAGCCGCAGATAGAAACGTTATTTAAAGCAGTATGGGGGAGGTGTACCTGATGTTAACAAATTATTTGATATTGAAGCGAAGGCTTGCCGCGTTGCCGCAATTTAATTTTATAGGTGCGCAAGTGAAGGTGTTCATTTGAATTTTTATTCTTGACTGTATGCATTATTTTTTCCATGCATCGCACGCTGTCAACCACGGGCCCTCTCTAAAATGCTTCATATTTTATTCAGAACCTTTGGACGGCTTGATGCCAGCAGATCATATATTGTGAGGTTAATAGTAAGTGTAGCAAAACGCCCGAACAAAAGGGCAATGGTGAGTAAAAACTTTATAGATGTTATAGCAAAGAGGTATGAATGGAGATAAAGCTGTGTAGGTACAAAAGCTGAATGTTTTTTTGCAGTGTTGCGTTTCTTTATTCGGAAAAAATTCCGAAGGCTTAAAAGTGAAGGTTTCCTGACCATCTCCTGGCACAGACACTACAAATTGCAGAGTACAAGTTTTTTAATTACGCTTACTGTGTATTTCAGTATCTTGTTTGTATTGGAACAAGGTTTGCCATCTTTGTTTTTAATCTTTAGCTGTACGTGCTTCAGGGAGTGGCTGTTCCTCTCTGTGTCGTTGTGTCGCCAATAGAAATTCCGCTGTAACATTGTATTGGGTCACAGAAGAACATCCAGTCGAGCATAAAAGTCTCTCTGAGGAAAACCGGTCACACGGGCACCACTGCTCGTGTTGACCTTAGAATTCAGCACAAAATCATATTGGGAAGGATTAATCCGTGGTTAGTTGTCATTATTTCTGTAGACATCCATAGTTTTGCTTTACTTTGTATATTAGTCTCTGTTCTTGCTTTGTTCAGTCAATGATTCAATTACATGGCGTTTTAGGAGCACAGAATCAATACAATACAATATGAGAGCAATATCAATAGACCATATCACACATGAGGTGGCAAGCCATTTGTCAATGTGGCGCAGTGGAGAAAAAGCAAACATTTTTGGTAGGAAAAAAATGATGATCTTTTGTATTCTGCAGAACGTTAGAAGGAAGCAAGAGGGTTATAGTATGATCTGAGGTGCACATGGCTTAGCACTGTAACCAACAGGTGGACTGCAGCATCTGATAAAAAGTACAGAGATTGATACTTTATTTAGTTAATTTACTGTACCAGTCAAAAGTCTGGACACACCTACTGAAAATCATTTGTTTTTGAACAAGATAACAACCCTAAGCACACCTCGAGGTTGTGTAAGTACTGTATTGTCTTCTGAATAAGGAAAGAGATAGAGTGCTGTGACAGATGACCTGGCCCCCACAATCACCTGACCTAAACCCTACAGAGCTGGTTTGGGATGAGTTGGTTCGAAGAGTAAGAACAAGGGAGCCAACTTGTGGCCAGACCTTGTGGAAACACCTTCAGGACTGTTGGAGAAGCATTCCAGGTGTCTACTGGACAGTGGTTGAAGGAATGCCGAGGGTCTGTGATGCTGTAGCAAAAGGAGGCTGTTTTGAAGGGTCTGAAATTTGAGAAAATTTTTGAGATGTTGAACACTTCCCTTGGTCATTTCAGTATTTGATATGCATTACCACATTCCCTCGAGGTGTTTCACTATAAGGTGAGTAACACAGCTAAAATAGAGACAAATGCATTAACAGCAGGTGTGTCCATTTCTGTCGCATGACTTTTTACCCATTTACTTCACTTATTCTGGCCATTAATAACGGCGGTTAGTCAACATGCGTGCATCAGCTTCAGTTTCTGTGACCTTACATATGTATTGTTTCAGTGCTAGAGATTCACTGCCACCATAGGATGATGGCTCTTCTCCACTCTTCTTCAAGTGTGCAGACTCATCGGTCACCATGCTGTGTGTGTCTCCCTCCAGGGGGCCTCATCCAGCCTGGTGGTTAAGTTCGCGGACACAGATAAGGAGCGAACCCTGCGCAGGATGCACCAGATGGCCGGTCAGCTTGGCATCTTCAGCCCCATGACTGTGCAGTTTGGAGCTTACGGGGCCTACACTCATGCTGTAAGTCAGGGGTGGGCAGGTCTGGTCCTGGAGCTCTCCGCGTCTGTTGGCCTTAAGCATCGACCAAACGAACAGACGTTATACGAATATTGGAGAATGGGGCTCTTGTTATAAATGTCTCCTATGAAGTGATAGGCACATGTAGACCTAACATCATGATGGGTTTGTGTATTAAAAAGTGAAGAGAATCATATCTTTCAGTTCTAGACAAACTTGCTTTTCAAAGAAGGTTTTCTTTGTATGTCAGCTTGCTAATCAGCCTGGCAGTAATGAGCAAAATCCTAACAAGAAAGGGAATTAGTACAGGAACACAAAGTTATCTTAACAACCTCTTGGCATCTTGTTCACATTGGGTGTCTTTGACATCCCTCTACAAATCCAAAGTATGAAGGAGGTGCTCCTCATTACTGATTGGGTCTCCTCAGCTTTGTAAGCCATGTTCCCATTAGCGTACACCTCCGACATGCCGTACTTGAGGAACTTGGATTTGGCTGTACTAGGCACACGTCTGAATGAGCCTAGATTAGCAGGGGAGTGTTTCTGGGTTTTCCGGTCTGTTCCGATGCCTTTGTGATTTCACTGGAGGTATTACATGAGCCGTGTTGTCACACTTATGATGCACGTCTTCTGGATCTTGCAGCAGATGATGCAGCAGCAGGCGGCTCTCATGGCGGCCGCACAGGGAACCTACCTGAACCCCATGGCCGCCATCGCCGCCGCGCAGATGCAGCAAATGGCGACTTTCAACGTTAACGGCCTCGTGGCTGCCCCCATGACGCCTTCTTCAGGTACGCCATGTCTGTCCCGCCCCTCCGATGGTTTAACCCTGTATTTCAGCACTGCTTGTGGAAAGTGCCGTGGAAAACGGGACAAAGCCACAGTGGCTTGGATGTCAGAGAAGTAGGATGGGGGCTTTTGGGCGGTCAGGGAATTTCCTCACAGAGGGAGAGCGACAGACAGTAGCTGAGAAACCCACTAATTGCCACTGGCGGCCCAATTCGCTGATGGCGCCGGTGCTGTCACGTCTGTCTCGTTTGTCATGCCGGCCCAGGTAAAAGGTCACAGAGTGCCAAATATGGAGGAAATAAACAGGGCCGGAGACAAGCCTCGCTTTCGGGACCGAGGAGTGATGAGACCTTTGTCCTGCCATTTTGCCCCCAAGAATGGTCAGACAGAAAATGAGCCCCTGAGGGTCAACTTTTCGCTCCTATACACCAAGGCACTCAAAACACTCATGAAGATAGGATTGTTAACTGTGTTTTCCTGCTGTGAGGACCACAATAAGAACTGACGTTGATGGTACAGGAACTTGGCTTGAACATTTTTAGGAGATCTTTCCTCGCCACGTCACACAGCCCAAACTGTTGATTCGGTGTTCAGTGGAACTGAAGCCAGTCTGATTACCTTGAGAGACAATGTCATCATCTTTCCAAGAATGGCGCAGGATTTTGTCAAAGATGGACCCCGGCCTCCTCCGTGCCTGCTGCCCAGCCCCGCATCCATCGCTGTGATAAATGGCTGTCGATCTGTCAGGACACTAACTGCTTCAGGACACATTCATTAAATAAAATGTCTCCACCAGTCTGTGAATGGTACATTTTACAGTATATCCATATAATGTTGGCATTTTAAAGTAATGAATGTACAATTTACAACTTAAATACCCTTCACGGGGAAAAAAATCGTATTGCTTATCAAGGTACGGCACTGGTGGGGTTACAAACCTTCCAATTTAACAGCGTGGAGAACAACAGAACGTGACCCGTGTCTTCAATTGCAGTGTTTCTCAACCCAGTCGTCGGAGACCCCCAGAGAGTGTTTTTGCTCCCAGCTAACTCGCTGCCAGACAGTCCACATTTTTGCTCCCTCCCAAACTCTCCTCTTGGTGTTAATGGTACAAACCTTTCTTTTTTAGGCACCAGCACCCCACCAGGCATCAATGCCACAGCCGTGCCTAGCATAGCCACTCCCATCGGGGTCAACGGCTTCAGCGCCCTGCCGCCACAGACCAATGGCCAGCCGACATCAGAGCCCATATTCAGTAATGGGATCCATCCTTACCCTGGTGAGGCAGCTACGTTTTGCTTTGTCTCCTGTAGAGATGTAATTCCCAGATCGTGCTAGGCACTTGCAACGATCGCAGTCCTTCATTAAAGAACTTCTTGTGCCTTTTATAAAACCTTGATCCACGCTAAGATTATAAGCAGGTCTTGTTCTTTTTAATCTCCTCTCTTTTACCCCTGCTTCCTGTGCACTCTCCACAGCACAAAGTCCTACAGTGGCCGACCCCCTCCAGCAGGCCTATGCAGGAGTACAGCATTACGCAGGTCTCGAAATCCGCTCAGTCGCATTGTGTAGCCCAACGCACTTCACGCACATGTAAAGTCTGATAAACACCAGGCAAGTCAGCTCACCTGGTATTAGCTCTTCACTGCAGAAGTAAATCTGAGATGCTACATGTGACCGAGGCATAATGACACTCCGGAATCCACCTGGCATCCTTAAGCCTTCTCAGATAGGCAGGTGGGCTTTCTAATTGCGGATGGAGCGATGTAGCTTAAGTAAGAAATCGAACAAATTGGAAATTCAGGCAGTGTTCTTTTAAGGCGTCAACATCAATTGAATTCAGTTCAGTCCATATTAATGTTAAATCATCGCTGTAACTGAATTTTTATTTCTTGCGTTGCCAAGAAATAAAAATGGTTAACAAGACAAGACATGTTTCAGTTACACTGTAAGGCTTTTTTTTTTGCTAGCTTGAGTAAGGAAAACATAAGGTTGTGTTTTTTTTTGTGAACCTGGGAACAAGTGTGAAATAGGGAAGGGTAAATTTAAGCTTCTCTTTTCACTTTTTCCTTGCAACAGCAGCCTACCCCGCTGCCTATGCACCAATCAGCCAAGCGTTTCCGCAGCAACCAGCCATCATCCCCCAGCAGCAGAGGGAAGGTAAGTTCCCTGCCTCTCTAAACAAAAAGGTGATAATTGCAATGTTCCTGTCTTATGTAATGTGGAATCTAGTTGGCAGGAAGGACAACAGCCAGTTTAAAGTGCAACAATGTACAGCTTGTGCAGAATTTAAGAGTTACATATAATAAAGCAATAAAAAAGGGTTTTGTTCCATTTCGCTAATCGATTTCTTCATGTACAGTGGTGTGGACCTTGATGATGTTATTTCAGGGCAGTCATACACCCCGAGATACTGGCACTGTCAGCTTGTCCACATGGAAACTTTGCGTGTGCTTGGTTGTTCACCCAATAAAAGCCCCTTTTCCCTGTTCCAGGGCCAGAAGGCTGCAACCTGTTTATTTACCACCTGCCCCAGGAGTTCGGAGACGCCGAGCTCACGCAGATGTTCCTGCCGTTCGGCAGTGTCATTTCTGCCAAAGTCTTTGTGGACCGGGCCACCAATCAGAGCAAATGTTTTGGTAAGACGGCAGAAAAGTCAAGACCTGTCATCAAATGACAATGGCTATTTCAAATGTTTTCATTTGACAAAGAATTCAATTTACCTCCTGTCTCAGAGGGGAATGTTTTTTTATTTTTTTGAGATTAATTTCCCATTTTGAACACTGAAAAGGATAGTACCTAGTCCATTTTTAAGTATTACTTTGATTTTTAATGTAAAACATCCATTCATCCTTCCATCCATCCATTCATCTTCCAAATGCTTATTTTGGGGTCCTGGAGCCTTTCCCAGGCTACATAAAGTAGGAAGGCTAGGATGCTTGTCCATCACAAGGCACATTCTCTCAGACACACACACAGATTAGGTGCTGGACTCTTCATTCATTTCTATGGGCAATACCCGAATCCCAACTATGACAACCTTAACCCCTACACAGCCTTAGCCTTAAACATAAGTAACTAAACAAACTACTTTTGACATTTCTAGTTTTTAAATATCACGCATTTCTATAAAAATGACTTTCCCCTTGTAGGGACCAAGAAGAATGTCCCCACAAGTTCAAAACAACAGGTCTTTGTCACATTGTGGGGAAATCTGGTCCCCATAATGAAATATAAATGGCCACAAGCAGACAGTAATATACTACAGGCAAATCAGAGACACCAGTTAACCTAAGTTACCAACCCCACATATACAAGGCAAAGTGGGATTCGAACCCAAAACCCTGGAGGTGAGAGACAACAGTGCTATTTGCTGAGATGAAAACCATAATAAGCTTACACCACCTCCGTCTTATAAATCCTTATTGGTTAGTTTCAGCTCAAAGTCCATATGCATGTTTTTGCAAATCATTCCTCAGACTTGGTGCAAACAATTAATTTGGTGCATAATTATCTTTCAAAAGCCAATAAACACTGTGTTTTACTTTAGTTGATATTTTGCTAAAAAGGTGTAAGGAATACATATGAATAACCGCTAATGCATTTCCTTACCAGCAAATTAAACCGATAGCATCTGCACTTTCATGTTATCTGGGCAACACTTGGGAGTCCGTGATGATTAGCAGGGATTAACGTAGCAGAAGTGGTCGCGCGGGAGCCGGGTACGAGTGACATTCCTTATCTGATGGATGTTTCCAGAAGCTTAAAAAACTCCTCTTGGAGGAAAGATTTACTTTCTAAAGTCACTGCTTTTCCAAATGTTAGTTTAACCGCTGCTTTGAAGGGAAAGTATGCAGCAGTGAAAAAAAAACATCTCCGAAGATTAGGAAACACTCAAAACCATAAATGATTTAGTCACATAGAAGATATGGCATTTTAGCAACATACTTTGGGTTATTTTGGGTTATCAAAATATTTTTAATTTCCGAAATATATTTTATGTTGACATTCGAAATTTATCATAACAAGTGGAGTTACATAAAACAAAAAAGCATTATTGTTTAAGATCATTAGCACATGGTCTATTCTGTGGGACTCTCTAGAGTGTGTTCTCTTCTGTGGGACTCTCTAGGATGTGTTCTCTTCTGTGAGACTCTCTAGGATGTGTTCTCTTCTGTGGGACTCTCTAGGATGTGTTCTCTTCTGTGGGACTCTCTAGGATGTGTTCTCTTTCACATTGCTTTTTTCCTCCATTAATAAATCATCACTGTAATAGTGGAAGCAGCTCCGCTCCAGTTCAGTATCTCGACACCTATCAGCTTGTTCTTGTCACCGTGGTGGAATGAGTCGGCTTGGAATGAGAAACAGCCTAACCTTTATGTCATAATGACTCCAGATTGTCAACCTGAATGTAAGCTGTTAGCGCTGTGCAGAACTGGAATAGAGTTTGCCAAAAAAAAAAAAGTAAAGTATAGATCGGGACTCGTGACTGATAAAAAAATGCAGCTCAGTCTTCCTTGAGGAGTGGCACAGCAATGAGTGTGTAAATATATGAAAGATAGTGTTATTAAGAATGTCACAAAAGTCTCGCTTGGAAACTGTAATAGAAAATGTATATTTTACCAACTTAACACCTTGCCTAGTTGTTTACAGTCTAAGAAATAAAATATGGTTCTTACGGAAACATGCTTGAAAAATAAATGTGTTTTATTAGAACCCCGTCTTGAAGATCACAAAACATCAATTACCAATGACTAAACAGCACAAGAGCAGTTTCAAAACATAATGAAGATGCAAGTTCAGATATATTATGGGTCGCAAATAATGAACACGGCCAACGGTTTACTCAAACAGGCGAGTAAAAAAAAAACATTTTCAAATACATAATTTATATACTTGTACGTATTTTATGAAAATGGTTGTTATATTTGTAAGCATCGGCATTAGTCATAATTTAGAAGTAGGCTGGCATAAGGAGATGAAGAAGAAATGTCATGTTAAACTTTAATTTTCCTGCTCAGTGAAGACAGGAGGGCTGTAGTACTACTGAAATACATCTGATCGTTGGTTACTGTTAACGACGTTCATTAGCCTTCAGCGTGTTTCCGTATCATTGCGTGTCACTGTGTAATTCGGTTGTTTAAATTGTAAAGATAAAAGATAGGGGCAGTATTAAAGTAACAAACATACAATAGTTCAGACATCACAATTACGATTTCTCTTTTCAAAAATATCTCTCTTGTCGGAGAGAAATTTCACTTTCCATATTACCGCCAAGTTCTTGCCCTTGTGCCAGGCTATTGTTAAGTATAATTAATGATGACCCCGAATGATCTTGTAGTATGAATAAAAACAAAAAGAGATTCAAGGCAATTTGTATCGTTGAATTATACGCTAAATGCCTCAGCTCTGACGTTTAATTTTTGTATATAATTATATTATAATTGCATAAGGTTTGCTTGCTTGGGCTTGGGGGTATGGATTGTCAGTTCTACGGCCCCAAGAGGTGTCTTTTGTTCTTCTGGACCAATTTGTGAGCTTTGTCTGTTCTACCCAACTTGCTTTCCCACATTCGCATTGAAAAATGTGTGATACTGTTTTTAAATTTATTTTAATGCTGCAGTACCATTAATTGTTTTATCTACTATCTAACGCTCTTACAACATTTTTATAATTTTAGTAATCTGGGACTAACATAATGGGAAGAGCACAGTGTGGAAAAATACTTAAATACAAAACAGTTTATAAAGTAAGTTTTAAATCTATTCTTAAACATCTATTAGCTGGGCAGCATAAAGCAGTTTGTGCTAAATTTAGTGTCCTTAAGTGCTGTAAATAATGATGCAAAATATTTTTTGAAATCCTTATTATGCACTATTTTTAGAGAGTAATTCATGTGAAACTTATACAAATATTAAAGGTCATATTTTAATTAATGCAGAAGCGAATTTAATTAATGAGTGTGTAATACATAATGAATTGGTATATAATACATTGATATTTTGTTTCAACAAAGGCAGGTTGAGACCTTTGCTGTTGTAGAACCATGCACTGGAAGGTCTTTAAGTCCAAACAGCATTCCATTGAATCCATAGAAAAATAACTATTTCATCCTCATTGACTGTTATATATGGCAGAGGACCTTGTATCAACTTTTAGTGACATGATAGAGGCTGCTTTCTTTTCTTCTATTCCCTACTTTCCCTTATTCCCCAATGATATGCATTTGGAAGCCAATGTAAATGAAAAGGGTAGATTTATTAAAGCCCCATCTGAAGGGAATTGGTGCTGTTAGACAGGTTCCCAACTGCCGGTTTTGTTTAAAGGGTTTGTAAAAGCATGAGCCTTATCTCTCTGGAGCTGACAAAAGCCTGCCCTCTCCCCCAAATTAAATTGGACCCATAGAGGCACGATCAAATCAGCTGGCAAGTGGAAAATTCAAGCCGTCAATCACGGAGGTGTCAGATAAGAGCAGCCAGGAGTCGCAGGGAGGAAAGCTTTGGGCTCATTCCACCCTGACACTCAGGTAATAACTCACAATGTATGGGGCATGGCGCCCAGGAACCCCGACTCATAGAACACGGCACGGCCTAAGTGGAACTGTGACCTTCCCTGTTTTTACATCCGCATATTCACAAGCATATATTGTCAGCTATCTACTTTTGGTTCATTTCATCCACTTTTATCCATTTATAGATATATGTTTCAATTTTGTTATTTTCATTTTCACACGATGAAATATCGATTCAGAGGACAATGAACCGCTTCCGTGATGCCGACGCAGTCATCGCTGAGTCCCAGCTGATCTCACTCCCTGCTGGTCTCACTCCCTGCTGATCTCACTCCCTGCTGGCCTTGCCCGCCCAGGTTTTGTCAGCTTCGACAACCCGTCCAGCGCTCAGGCTGCCATCCAGGCCATGAACGGCTTCCAGATAGGCATGAAGCGGCTGAAGGTGCAGCTGAAGCGACCGAAAGATGCCAACAGACCTTACTGACTGCTCTGCCGTCACCACCAGGTACCACGTGCTGATATCGCTGAGCGCTAGCTGGCACGCAGATTCATGTTCGCTGGGGCGGTCGGGGACAAATGGACCCCAGACTCTTCTTGGGCAGTAGGACTGCGTGACACTTGAGAATCTCAAAAATGTACCCATCTATACCAGTTTCCCTGTGTATCTCAATGTCTCAGCCTCAGCAGCCGTATTCTTTGGTGTCTTCTTTAATGAAGAGGTCAGGAAAAAAATATGACCTCCTTCACACCAGAAGCAACAGGTTTTTTGACTAATTAAAACTGTGTCGTTATTTATTGTCTGATTTATCTGATAGCATAACAATACCAGAAAAAAGGTATCCCATTATCAGGGTATAAATGTTAATATGCGGAGGGAACAAAAGGAATGATTGTAGCCTCATTGTGAATGCATCTTAGGGCTATCAAGTGGTAATGGCAAGGCAGACAAAAGATCAATACAGCTATGATTATCTGGCGAGATATCGCTATATTCCCAATTGAAAGGCCATCGGCAGAATGTCTCATTTGGAATTTATAAAATGGTCCGGACAGTTTGATTTGCTTGTTTTAACAAGGGACAAATTGAGAATGTGCTGAAAATCGTCGAAGATGGCATATCGTTACTCGGAATGCTGCTGGCATTTCAAACTCAAATATTACTCTTTCAGCCGGATGGACTGCTGTGACAGATCGAGTCCCCTTGATAACGTTGTCCAGGGTTGCTAAAGAACAAAAAAATGCAAATAGCTTAGACTATTGTTTTAG
Source organism: Mormyrops attenuatus (assembly GCA_026777985.1). Lineage (NCBI taxonomy): Eukaryota > Metazoa > Chordata > Actinopteri > Osteoglossiformes > Mormyridae > Mormyrops > Mormyrops attenuatus. The sequence continues at coordinate 2,994,975 of JAODKC010000021.1, read as the reverse complement.
GATTTCAGAAAGAACAAAGAGGAAAGAGGAAATTCAAACTTCTGTTTGCTAGAGAGAAACTGCAGCGTAACAGGATAAAATGCGCCTAAATATAGGTTTGCTATTTTATAACAGTTACATAAAAATTATATTAGTATTTGTTGTAGCCATGGGGCCTCTGCTATATAGTTTTTAAAATAATGTTTGCTGGACTATGAAGATCATTCTTTCCATAAGCAAAATCTATAGGTCTTTCTTTCCAGGACATTTCTGTCTGTTTCCAAGTGTCTTTTTTAATGTTGCATAACATTTCGCTAAAATTAAGCTCTCAAGGTTATTAAATTGTGAATAATTTACAGGAGATGAAACTCGACTAATGAAATACTTGCAAATTCTATGGAATATTAAAACAGACACATTGCAAGGAAATAATGTTTTTAAACCAAAAAAACCCATGCATTATTTTAAAGAAAGTCTTGATGTAAGTTTTACGTTTCGTATCACGGCTCTTGGATTTCACAACGGTCACGTGACTTTTCTAGTGCATCTATATGGATTGAGGTTAGGACTGAGGCCTTGGAAATGGATGGAGCTGCAGGTTATCAACGGTGGAAGTGCAGGGTGATGTGTTTAGTAACTGATCATGACTATTTACAGGTCTCTCAAGGCATGGCCTTTTCATCCTGGGTCGTCCGTGCTCTTTGGTCCTCATCTATATATTCTTACAGTGTGACAGGACCATCTGCTAACTCCATACAGCTATTTTAATAAACATGTATTTTCAAAAAATTAACAACTGTCATGGAAGACAGTATAAAGGTACCAAGTGTTGTTTCAGCAGAAAAGCCATCCGAAAAAGGAATTACAAGCTACCTACCCTTTTAATTTATTCATTTTTTTTCGTCCATTACTGCCATCTGTTCAATTTATAAATATAATTCAAAATGATTCTTAAAATACTACCGCAAGAGCAGACCTGTAAATATTCAATAGCACTTACTCCCTGTATTTTTTAATCATTTCCTTACTTAACAGTTAAACGGTTATAACCAGCAGATATTTGTCAGCCGAACTTTTAGACAAATGGGAGCTGATGGGGACGGAGGACAGACGGCGGGTGGGGTCAACTCTATTTCCAACATAAGGAAAAGAAATTCCACCACATCTTTTCTTCTCTTGCACCCAACCAACCTGCAAACCACGCAGGTCCAATCATAGGTCAAGATGGCCTTCCTGTTGTGTAGCCACCTGTCATGGGGGACAAACTCCCAGACCTGTAAGTTGAACCCATGGTGTCATTTTGTTTTGGATGACGTCATGTGGCAGGACTGTGACTGCGTTGCATGACGTGACGTCGTTTCTATATATATTTATTAGACATTTCTATGATTTTGGCAACCTGTTAAGTGCAGTTGATTGGCGGTTGATAGTCTTTTGATAGATGATAGCTGTTGTAAATGAATCTGAAGTGATGATTGATTGGTGAACCATGGTCAGACGTGAACTTCGACCCCTATTTTGCTGTTGTAATGTGACCTTGTGTGTTTTTATTTTTGTGAAATTCAATGTGTATGAATATTTTGTATTCTGTATTTCTCTATTTCTGTAAACTCTGTTATTTTCTCTTTGTTATGATTTTACTAATGTTATTGTTCATGTAAGGAGCTGATTCCCGCTTTTGTTATCTTGAGAGTATTATTATTTGCAAAAAAGGACCTTTTTAAAAACATCTGTCACGGACAAACCTGAAGATGATCCTGGACGTTTGGGGACAAGCCCTGAAATATAGTTCGAGGCAATAGATTTAGAGCTTCCACATTATTGCATAATTTTTCTTTATTCACTTATTATAATTACTGCGTGATTATTTTCAGTTAGAATCCGCAAACCTCCAATTCAATAGATCTAAGGTAAACATAATAAAGCCTGTACCGAAGAGACAGTCAGGACTCCATTGTGCTTCTAGGCAGTGATTGTCTCTTTAAAACATTTCTCATGTCTTTGACCTGTAAATGGTGGCTTTGTGGGTAGATTTACAAGTGGTGTGAAGACTTAATGAAAAACGACTCCAATCACTTCCTGCCAATACCCCAATAAAATATACTTCCTGTTAATGGTACTCCTACATAAGAATATATTGACCTTTGGTAGGATTTATGCTCTTATTTGTCAACTTCTCAGTAGGCGTTTACACCAGAGCTTCCGAAAAGATGCCCCCTTTTTGTCATCTAATAAAAGGTCCTTTTCATGCAAGTTACATTCTTTTTGTTTTTTTCCTTCTCCTGCGGACCAACCCTGATAAGACTGCGTAATTCCTATTGAGCTTTCGTTGAACTCTGCCTGCATTCTCCAAAAACCCCTCCAAAGCCAGTCCCTGCTGCTGTGGGTACGGCCAGGGAGGTGATTGGCCGGCTTGAAGGGGAGTGGTCTATTGGGGTTCGCCTGCTTCTTGTTGCTCTCTTTATTGGTTCCTCTCATAGATCCACTTCAGGTGTGTGCCGTTAACGTGCTGGAATAGTTGCACTGAGCATGCTCCTTCTACACCAATCAGCATGCGCTAATGGAAATTCTGTCTCTGCCCATATGAAATGAACATATATGTGCTTGGACTATATATCCTACTTTCAACATAATATCCAATGTGGAAAAATAATATTTTTCTTTGTGGTTTATTTTGGTTGCCTTCCTTCCAAAACTTTATGCTTAAATTCATTTTGCAAATTTTGAGAGGATCTATTTTAAAGCGACTGTGTTTTTAGATCATTTTCAAATGGTATACACAGCTTTTAAAAAAAAATCAGATGTCTGTGGACAATTTGAGAAAGTGCACGGTCAAGCCCCAGGTACTATTATCTTAATGCCTGCCTTTTTTTTCTTGGACTTTATAAATGAACATCACCCTTTCCTGGATTAAATGAATGTGCAATTAAGAGTATTAACTAAAAGATGGAACAGTGTGTGCTCTCATTAGAATCTCAGGCCCTCCTGTGTCTGTATGTTTAAAATAGGTCAGCCATAAATTAGTAATTTCATATGCCCTGTACCTCATCATGACTTTTAAAAAAAAAAAGCAGATGTGACACATCTCCTATATGTCATCATTGTCTCATTAGACACAAATGGATCCAGAGAAATCCCGTCCAGTGCCTGTAACTGCTTGCATGTTCAGAGGTTTAAAAGTACATTTTGGACATGAACAATTGAGAAAGACACTTTCTGATTTTAATTTTCCGTTTAAGTTAATACATCTTGCAAAATTACTTTTAGTAAGACATATTCATGTTATGAATAATAGTGCATATGTACAACATGATTTGTTAAATTATTGAAATTATTATTTTTCATTATTTTTAATCCACCTTCTTCACCTTTGTTTGTTGTCAGTCATCGTGCCCCATGTTACCGGAGTCGTTTTGCGTAGCGAGACAGGGAAGGCAGGAAGAACTTTAATGTCAGTACCCTAAATCACAGGAAGACAATACAGTCGCTTTAAATGACAGCTTTTCCAATCTGCAGTCACAGTGCATTTTTGGATTTTTTTAACCATACATGTCTGTTCCATATGGTAAAGCTCAACCACAGTACATCCTTTTTGCTGGATTTGATTTATGTGCTTAAATATTTTTTTATTGTTTTTTTTTTATTTTCTGCTTTTATTTTGTTTCTGGCGGTTCTGTCTGTGAGCTTACAGGCAGCAAAGCACTCAGCTGTGATTGCCGTGATCTCATTCTCGCTGCTCTCTGTCTTTCAGGGTGAAGGGTCTCCAAATGTTATTTCCACAAGTGCAGTATAAGTACAAAGACTTCTCGCTCTGCCACATATCCTGAAAGAAGAACGGTCCCTTGATTATTTGGGAAAGAAATCGAACGACTGAAAAAGAATCCAGGAAGTTTTTTTTTTTTTCCTAACCCGGTTTTTTTGTCTTTTTTTCCCCCTCCATCTTTTTTTGGCAATTTCTCATTCGCGGTTGATGGAAGCCAATTTTATTGTGACCGAGTTGCTGCAGCTGTTCTCCGAAGCAGGAGTGAGAACCTTTACAGACTCATAGCGCTCCAATCATGTTTTACCAGGAAAAACACAGAGACTTTCAAGCACACCAAAAACAGCACACACACTCACACACGCACAGCTGTACACACGCACACAGACAAGGAGACACACCAGCTTGCTGGCTTTTTGGTTATTGTGCCTACACAAGGTATATTTATCCCTGATAGGGCTGCCAGGACAAGCGATGGATGAACTGGAAAGGGAAGAGAAGAATCCAAGATTATTAACAAGCATCATTCCTTAGGATATAGGGACCAAAAGACCAAATGCTTTTTAAAGGACGTATATATGTATATATATATATTCATATATATACAGTATATATAACTCTTACCTTGTAGCTGCAAGTATTCACAATTCAATATTAGGGGAAAGAGAGACATTCAATCATTATCCAGTGGCTTAAGTATGACTTAAAAAACCAATTATGGAAAAAAAGCATTTAAAAAACAGAAGAGGAGTTTAAAATGATTTGTTCCTGTAGCTATTTGCTGTATCAGGTAGTTTTAGAAAAGTATATTAGATTAGCAGAGTTGTAAGAGCAAATTTCTGGTGTTTTTGTGTTTTTTTTAAGAATATCTGCTTTTGATAATGAAGGAGGAAAAATGCTTCTCTTGGGACAGTTCTGGTGAAAGCGGTCGATCTCTCTGTGGGACTTTTCTTTGGTTTGCCACTGGATATCTTCCTCATCATGCTGTACATTTCACTGCGAGTTTCTAACAACTGCAAGATGAACCGGCTGGACAAAAAAATAAAAAATAAAAAACGGCACCGGGAGTGTGTGCAGGCAGGCTGGCCTTCATGTTCAAACGACAATCTACTGAAATGACCAAGCGAAACTGAGAAACGGCGTGCTTTCGTTCAGCTGTTTTTTAAAAGTATTTTATTACGTTTTTTTTTTACTGCATCAGGGATTCACTAGCATAGGTCACTAACAAAAGAAGTATGGGACAGATTTCACAAAGAGCTGTTAACTGAAGTAAAGGAGAAGAGTGCGAATGGATGCTGGCCAGGTCCTGGGGGATAACTCAGAAGACCCTGCAATGGTTACCAGGGCATTTATGGAATCCCTAAACAGACAAGGCAAAAGCAGGAAGTTACAACAGGAAATGGGCGTGGTCTTTTGGGGTCAGGATACCTGCCGTGTGATAATAGAAAAGCTGATCGACGTGCACGTCCTAGGAGACAATTCAAGATTGAGGTATAAAGGCAAATATGTTTTAAATTATAGAATGGAAGCAAAAACATCCTCTTGTCAATTAGAAACCTAATTACAAGTCAAGCATTACTTGTTGATGATAGAGTGACAACTGGAAGCTTTTATAAGTCATTTAGTATTGTCATTACAGTATGTAAATAGAAATGCGAGCGAATTCCCTGACCTGCTTTCCTCTATCTTACATTTTATATGAGCCTTTGAGATCTCAACGCGATGCAAATTTAATTGTAGCCTCTCTAAATATAGGCCATTCCAAAGCTTAATGTTAGGAAATGCTCGACTTTATTTTCTGTTGCAAGGAGCATGCATCCATTTCAGATCATAAATGTTGGTTGAACCTAAGTGTTGAAGATTTTGTCATTAACTGGGAATGGCTTTGGGCTCTCTCAGGTACCAAATTTGCATTTTGTTTGCATACTTGTATTTAATTTCTTTTATTCCTAAAAGCTCTCTCGGTCTGGATAGCTTCCAGAGACGCTTCGCAAATCTTAATGTGACCACTTAACAGGGGAAGGGGATTTGGGTAAAGAATGATCTGGGCTGATCTTTAAGTCCATCCTCAGCCCCCTCCAAAGACAGGTGTAAGTCCAGACTTTGGTTAACCCCACTCCTTAGGACCAAACAAAAGCTACGGGATCCCAGGACCTGTTTTTAGATCCCTATCTGGGCCCAATTTAGTAGAAAGCGCTGCAGTCTTGATGAGCGATCTCAACTGGTTTGTCGACACCTTTTGCCTTCTGCCAAATCTGTTGTTTACTTCCAGTAAACCAATTAATTGAACAGATACATTCCAAGTCTCTCCGACACTGTACAGTGGCCAGGCATAACCCTTTCAGCTATAGCTCTGCTACACTGCTGTCACCAGATGCTGTTCCCCTATTTTTTTTTACTGGCTAAAGTTCTTTTCAGTTCAGTAATCAAGTTTATAATTGGTTATTTTGCATTAAATATGTCTCGTCAAGAGTTTTAGAGCAGTTCCTGTATATTTGTTTAGATATTTGTGCAGTGCACCAACGTGTCCAACATCACAGGCAAAAATATGTGTTCCCGGACAGAAAATTTCCAGTAGTCCAGAGTTACACTGTGCCTCTGAGTGGGGTCTGTTTTGGTGCAGAAAATATCTTTGTGTGGTCATTGTAAAGACTTTAAAAAAAAAGTAGTGAGACAACTGTCAAAAGCACAGTGCAACCCAGGGTATCGTACAGTGTCACTGGAAGAAGAAGGGTTTGCAAAGCACAGCAACTACTTTAACTCAAAGTTATGTGCATTGAGCGTAATACAGATGTACAAAATATTAGCTTTATTTTGCCTTCGGAAACTATGGAGTTTCTCTAACAGCTCTAACAGTCTTGTGAACATGTTTGTATTTTAGGGAATGCAAGTTAGGAGTCTGTTGTCCTTCTACTTGGAGTAGAGTACGCCCAGAAAAAGAGTTCAATGGAAGGAGCAGGTCTCCCGTTGTCTGCTTATGTAATGCTTACCTTTCGGAAATAGCCCCTTGCCAGAGGCAGCGAGGAAGGCTGCATCATCCCCAATGCTAACCGAGAGAGACACTTAAGCGTAGGCGGCCATGTTGGTCCTACCCTCATGAGACGACTTTATTATCCCAGCACATAGCGCTGCAGAGATTGGACTGTGAGGACGAAACCTGTGTAGCTATAGTACATGAAACATTTAATTATTTTTATTTTTTAATCGCTTATAAACTGTCAAAAGCCTACAGTACCTGCACCGACACCAACGTTTCGTGTTTACCCAATCGCTTGGGTTAGCGCTAAACCTCAAACAACCCAAAATAATAAACCGTAAAATCCACTCTGGCATTATTGTTATGATTATTGGTAGTGGTAATAACAGATGTAGCAGTGCATAATAATGAATTAATTGTATACCTATAGATTCAATGACACGTTGTGACATTCCTGTGAACCTCCTGGACGCAGGACTGAAAAGCGGCAGTATGTAATACAGGAAGCCATGCCGTATGACTTATCGTGTGGGAAAACCGTTAGCTGCCCGATCTGTACGCCAAGTCTGGTTCCGCGGTTTCTCAGGTGTGCCACAGACACAGCCGGCACTGCCATGTGGAGGTTATTTCTTACACATGCCCTGAAGAGGACAGTTATTTTTTCGTACCATTGATTTTACAGATGACTAGTGGACAAACATGCAGCTGCAATGATAGAAATCAATCTGAACACTTTAACCAAGTGCTTTACCTAAATCGTTACTTTAAATATGTATTTAAATGTGGGCATTTATTCCTAATAAACTACCATTGCAATGCTCCTTCAGTTGTTAATTTTAATTAATTTAAAACAAAAGAGTTACATTCTTTTTTTTTTGTTTGTTTTTATTTTTTAAAATCTTTGTATCGCAGTTGCTTATACACCACTTTTACCATCACTGTATTTAATTCAGGGGAGGTACACATTGATGGGTATTACAGCAGTCGTAAGTTTGCCCTGGAACACTAATCTACCCAACCCAACATGTGAAAATTATCCTTGCCATTCCTTTATTTAATTAACCAAAATTTCTAAAAATCACAATAGGTGATCTATTTACGCATGACAATATTTGAAAGGTGTATGTACAAACATGACATAAAGGGAAATTTGGATTTTCACTGGATGGCACCTTAAAATCCGAAAATGGAAATTGCTATGTATTACAATGACAGTATAGACATATGTAAGATGAAATCTTTTAATTACACTTTTATGTAGTCAGCGTTTTAAATATAGATGACAGGAGGCAAAGTAATGAGCTTCCGATTGGTATTACAGAATGAATACGTGTTACTGAAAATGGAAAGGATGTTGCTTTGTGTTGTGCGTGGAATAGAGAAATGTGCTCCACCATAACAGCATGTAAAAGGTACTACTGAACATTTCACTTCTGCCTGCAGCTGGTTGTCGTGAGGCAGCCGGCCTCTTAGCACCGTGTTGCGGGATCTAACATGTGTCTCCGTGTTCAGCTTTAAACCACTGCCAGAAGTGTCTTGCAAAGCAACGTGACCCTAACGATGACATCAGAGGGGTGCAAAACAGAGCAGGCATCCCAAGGCACTGCTGGAATTGTTTGCAACTAAATCAACAAGGAGGACAGTCTTTTTACCTAAACGGTCTTTTTCTTTTTTTTTAATTAAGTCAAGGCAAGCGGCAAAATGACATAGATATGAAGACGTAATGCATTTTTAATATGCTTCTCAAAGTGTTTCAGAATTCAGCATGAAAAGACTGAGCTTCAACGTAGTCGCTATCCAATAATAAAATGACCCCTTTTGTCATCAGAGCAGTGCATAATCTTCTCGTAATGCATTTCTGCCAGTGGCCAATGGAAAACTCAGGCTAATCTATCAATTTCATGCCCTGGTTGTTCTTAGGTGTTTTTTCTGTGTGAGTTTCAGGCTCAGAGATAAGAAATTGTATTGATAGAGTCCTTTCCTGCTTTGGACTGTCCCCCAGGGCCTTACGTTTTTGTAGAATGGAAAACATGCATCTTAAAATAGGACGGTTGTTCCACTGGTGGCAGACTGTGGCGAGATACTGAGTCAGCCTCCCCATCCCTAAGTGCACTAGAACATGGTGCGACAACAGAAAAGCTAGAATCGCAGCCGTGTCATGGTAACGGCTGAAGAGAGCCAGGTTTGACAGAACAACGCAAGTGATAAGGAACCCGGAGCTTCTCGTTTCATCATACCACCCTTGTTTTAGGAACGAACTGTTTTAGTATTTTCCTATGAACAGTAGTGTATAGAAATTTGCCTGCCTGCAATGTCCCATCGGAAAGCTAATAGGATCCAGATTAGGATAGTATGATTGGATTAAAGAAATTCAGAATTATAGATAAGCGTCTGTACATCGAAGCTTTACCCACTGACCACGCAGGTTCTGATGGGGGAGTCTGGCTTCGACTGTAAAAGACAATGGGTTCAGGTTCTTGGAATTCTGGGGGTTTCCAAGGGTGGGTTAATAGGGTTCATATTCTAAAGCCTGGTGATAATAACCAAGATTATTATTTAGTTTTTTTCATGATATATGAAACAAATTGCAAGCATTTGCCAGGAAATTGTGGGCAGTCCAATAATAATTATATCAAAATGTAAAAAATTACATTTTTAATTGTGGATATTTGAGTTGTGCAAAAAGTTTAGTAACACTTTATTTAAGGCCATTTTTAGTCATTTACAAACCCATTCATAATGCATTCATAAAACATTATGAACATGGCATTAAATATGTGTCAAAAGGCGTAGCATATTATAGCCATGTGTATTATGCATTATGACTGCCTTATGAAGGCATTTATAATGAACTATAGATACCTTCATATTGCAGTACAAAGCATCCTTAATGCTTATACTGAAATTCATAATGCGTTATAATGGTATCTATAGTGCATTATAGATGAGCTTCAAAAAGCATTCATAATGCATAATACACATGCCTTATGTATAATTTGTTATAGCTTTTGATAAATATTTACAGCTATGTTTATAATGCTTCATGAATGCATTACTATTTGTTATCAGTGTATTTATAAATTATTAAAAACATGGCCTTAAGTAAAGTGTTACTTTTTTTAATTTATAAAAAGGATTTTTTTAGACATTGTCAGTTTGGGAGCCTTAACCCATGTCCGATGCAGTATGAATGACATCACTCAGCTGACAATACGAACAGTCATATCAAGAACGCATTGTAGGTGAAGAGCGGGAGACATTAATCTGGGCTGCTTTTTGAATGTGCGTAGTGTGTCTGAGAGCTGAAACCTACATATTTGAGTAGATGCAAGCAGATAAGTAACAAATCGAAGCTCGGAGTCATTCCTCTGTAGGGAACTTCAATTAAGATGTTTTGATGGGAATAAAAACATTTTCTGCTCCACAGTATATCCCCCATTTTCCGATTTTCATCTCCTGCAATCTTCCTTGTTATATATACCTGATATGCTGCAGGAGTATTCTAATGTGAACTGACAAAAGGGAGATCTCTTTGCCATCAACACAGGGAAAGCCTGTGAGCGAAACTCATCAACGTTAGCATGCTACCATGCTACAAACACAGCCTGTGTCCGGCCTGCCTCTGCTTTCCAGGATATTCTACAGTAGTTTTGTATATACTATATAACTTATTTTTAAAGTCTGGTATCAACCTTCTTTGTAGACAGCAAAATAAAAAACATCTTTAAAAAAATAATATATTTCACTGAGTTTAAAAGAAAAAAAACTATTAAATAATTTATCAGAAAACATTAAAAGAAAAATATTTTATTTCTTGTACAATGATGCTTTAATGTGTAAATTATTTTATATTTATGGTGAATGTTCTTTGTTTTTTCTGTCTCACTTTTGGTTATTTTCTTTCTTAATTATCAAAACTGGAATGGACGCGGTTGTTCAAAGTGTTTATTACAACGTTCTACACAGTGCTGCCGATTAGAGGAACTTTTGTTGTGCGAATGCTGTTTCAAAACAAAATGACGGCGACAACAAAAATCATCATAATTTTATATGGGGAAGAAAAGGCTTCCGTGTTCCACCATTTAGGTGCGAGCTCTTGTGTTTGAAATACGAAATGGAAAGAAGATTCAGCAAAAATCATAACAGAGGAGAAAAGCATAACAGGGAGACATAAAGCGATGCATCCATTATACGATTCCGTTCAATTAAGATGCCAAAATCTGGTGGAAGTGATAATGAGTTCAAACAGAGGTTTCCGTCAGTGTTTTTATTAAAAGAGAGAGAAATGAAAATAACTGGAACTTGAATGCACGTTTTCATTCCAGCTTTGTGCTTTGAAGTCCCATGTAGTTTGTCCGCCGTGATCGTTGTCTTCAAAACACGCTTTGTGCTTTTTGCTGGATCCGTTTCCATTGTTCATCCCAAATCCGACACAAAATGCAACTTGGCTGTATTCGTCAAAAGCTCATCGTTTTTAGAACTAAGTTTTGCTTTCATTCCATCTTGATCTCCTGTAATTCCCGTACATCGTTCGCTCGTCTCGGTCGTGGCGTACCATGTACCTGCCTTGGAGGACAACGAATCGAGTGCCAATTAGAGTGCCAATAAAGCAGAAACGTGCTTCACTGGCACCAGCTGTCACATCTGCCTGTGGTCCAGGTGCTGAACAGCACATGTTGCGGGACATCAGCCTTAAACAGACCATTCACTCTGAAAGCACCACATCTACTATTGCGCAATATCTTATCTTAAAATAGCAAGCAACTATTTCTTTGCTGGCGTCTGGGCTCCTTGGTGAACATCTTTGAGCACTATTAACCAGCTGTCAATCCAGAATGTTGTGCAGCCTTCGAATTCAATTCCACCTCTTATACCAGTCAGTATTAGAGGTCATTGTCCCATTTCAAATTGTATAAGGACCAAATTTTAGCACAGTTTCTGCTTTGTTGTACTGATAGATTGAGTTGTAGGCTTCAGGTGTAATTTAGACGCAAAGAACCGCCTCAAAAGACCACAGAACACCTGAACTAAATAAACTGTAAGGGACAACATATTTACAGCTTTGCACTAATATTTCTCTTAATTTTTTCATAGTTTTTCCTTTTACCGCATCCAAAAATAACTGTCGATTTTCTTTGGAATTGTTTACCTTTGGATGTATTGATTTGTTAACTTTTTATGTTAAACTCTGTAGATATGTACCTTTTTAAATCCTTATTTCTTGAAGAAACAAAATTTTTATGTTTATTTTCCTGAAACAGAGCTGTAATTTGAAATACCGTTGATAAGGGGTCTGTTTTCCCTGATTTGGAGAGGTTTCTGCTGCAGTGCTCCTGAACTGTAGTTCTCTAGTTCATTATATTCTGCTTAGACTAAAATAAAGCACAGTCCTGTAGAACAATAAAAGTGTATGCTCCTTTCTTTGCCCCTGTGTCTCTCTGTCATGAAAAAACCGACTTTGGTGTGCCTGCTGCGAGCTGCTAGCTCCGCAGTCGGTGTGACCCCTACGGCTCGTGGTGATTTAGGCTTCATTAGACCAGAGGTTCCCACATTTGGGGTGTGGGGGGCATCCCTACGGCTGATAATGATAACTTTGACGAAAAATATTCATCGACGAAGATTTTTCATTGACGAAAACAAGACGGTAATGAAATACAAATGAATGCATGATGCCAAGACTATGACAAATTGCAGTGACACTTTCGTCAACAGATAAAAACAAAACGAAAATGTCAGGAGACGACGAATTAGAAACTGATGCAGAAGTAAATCTAGCCAACTTCAAGCACGTAAACCATGCGTGCATCTGACAAGTACACTGTTAGAAAAAAGTTCAAATTGGTCTTTGAGGGCACAGTTACTTATTACTTATTACTTGTACCTTCAATGATCTGCTTACTCTACCCTAGCTGTAGGTAAATGTACCTTTTAAGGTACAGAAATGGATTCTCCAGAACATTCTTGTACTATTGGGGTACATTAATGTTTTTTGTACCTTAGGGAACAAAACTGTACCAAAACTGTACCTATACCCTTTTTCTGACAGAGAAAGCATTCAGTCTTGCTTGTGAGGTCTATCTGTAAACTGCTTAGCTATTTTGTCTGACTTTGTTCCGACGTATGGCTTAGTTTCACATTTGATATGAAAGACAATAATCGTCAGTACATACCTATTAGAGCAGCAGTAGCAGGTAAAAACACCAAAAACTGCAATGGTCTTTTCTGGAATTGATAGAAACAAATAGTTGCTTTACTTTCAATGTGTTTCAAATGATCAGTGCCTAAATTAGGTGTGGAAATAAGCACAACCCAGCTGGTTTTCACTAGTATGGTACTTGTTTTTCAGAGAGGACACTTGAGTTTTCTTTACGTTTCAGTTCTATGGTGTTTTTTTTTCTTTTAACACAAATGAAGATGCATCACATGCAAGTCGTCTGTTTGAGACTAAATTTTGGTTTTATTTATATTTTAGTTAATGTTAAATAAAGCTGTGTGTGACTGTGCTCTGTAATGGGTTGGCACCCCATCCTGGGTTGTTCCCTGCCTTGTGCCCGTAGTCTCCAGGATAGGCTCCGGACCCCCCGTGACCCTGAACAGGATAAGCGGTTTCAAAAAATGGATGGATGGAGGGATAAAGTTCATATAAAGCCATTTTAGAATTTGTACAATGTTTCATACTGCAACCTACGTCGTACAATTGCTAAATGTTCAAACCTAATGCAATAATAACAGGTGTTTCCTTCCGGAATCTAGAGAGGATAGCGGGAGACTAGTCTGTGTATGTATGTGGGGGGGGGGGGGTATGAATATGTTACATTGTGGAGATCCAGTGTCCTCGCAATGTGATAAGATATTATTTTGATTGTGTGTGGACCCCCTTTTTAAATTTGCTAAAAATCTGTGACTGTAATCAAAAACCTAAAAATGCCAAAACATTTGTATTTTGTTTAGTTACTTATAGCTAAGGTTAGGGCTGGGTAGGGGTTAAGGGTGTCATTGTTGGGGTTAGGGTTATGCCCATAGAAATGAATGAATGGTCCCCACAAAGATATGAATACAAAAAATGTGCCTATAAGCAGGTTTTCAATCTCAAATACAGAAGTCAAAAAATAGGAACTGTAAATTTTTGTTGCTACTCATTTTAATTTCATTTCAGTCTTACCTGGCTGTTAGCTGGAAGGGAAAAAGAGCAGGTAGACGACACCGTGATAATGTGTTAGCAGTTAGACGCGCATGTCCATCTTGTCATTTCCTCATCCGCAGAGAGGACGGCTGACTGATGTACTGGCTGAGCTGGTCTCCAGCCCTTAATTGTGAGTCCGCGGGACGTGGGCATCTCATCAGCAGTCGCAAAAACACACATAAGCCTTTGGCACGGTGATTTTACCGCTGCCGCGGGGCTGCACCTCTGCGAAGGACGGGCACGTAAAGGAAAGGTTGCTGAACGAAAGGCCATTTAAATGTGGACCGGCACCCACCACCAAGGATGTTTTCTAACGGAGCTCTTCACTAGTAAACGACTATCAATGGGCATAATGAAGCATTGTTTCCTCTACAGTTCTTATAAAATAATCTCATGTATTAATAAATTCATTACGCAATATCGGATATATCAACAAGTCGCCCTTGTTCATGCAAGGCAAAATTTAGGGGGGTGGGGGGGGTGGAATAAGATCACTGTTGGGGCCTGACCTACAGCATAAAATACTGCCGTAGCAAGCAGAAATAGACATTTGGGGCCCCCTACAACTCTGGACCCTGGGCTACATTGCAGGTAAGCCCGTGCATAAGTCCCGCCTTGATCTGGCGTCTCGATTTCGCCATCGTATTTCCCGCTAGTGTCTGCAGCGGGGGACCGCAGAGCTTTTAGGGCGTGAGGGAGAGGCTCACGCCCGCATTCAGGGGCCAGAAACGGTGCAGCTTTTCCACGGTGCAATAACGAGCCTCCGAGTGCAGGGGTAGCAGGGATTTGCTTTCCCGGCTCTCCGGCATGCCAGAAATAAGCCTGGAGATGCGGAGGCCTAAATGCCGAATGTAATGATTCCTGGAGCAGATGTTAAACTCTGATACAAAAGGCTCTGTCAGTGGCTTTTTACGTGGCGTTATCATGGGATTGACCTGCGATAACCCCGTCAGTCAGGGATTATATGCGTGTCGCACATCCTGCAGCTCTCCCGCTGACAGCACCTTCTTTTTTTATTTCCGATGTCAGCGGGAACTCGCGAGTCCGTGGCTGAGCTTCTGGGCTCACGCTCTCCAAATGGGCTTCCAGCTCAACTTCAGGTGCTGCTCCCCCAGCGTGGGCAGAGGTGCGTGATGGCATGAGGGCCTGTTTCCAGAAGAACCCTGGGCCATTTCCATAGAGCTCATTATGACATCCCTGGAAGGGTGCGGGTGTCCTACGACGGCCGGCCAACTGGACAACTTTGTCAGGTCCCTGGTGGCTGGTCAAAGGGCTTTCTACGCAGTCTCATCTGTGGTGCCTGGAAATTACTTGAAATGAAATTCTCACTGTTGTGGAAAAGCTTGTGCTTTCATCTAAAACGCTGTTTATTCTTCTCTGCTAAGAACTTAAAAGGAGAAGAGATCATGGGCGTCTCTTTAGAGACACCTGAGTGCTTCCCTGCTCCAAATAACCCAGTGGCACCTCCTTACAGATCACTGGATGCCCCAGCCAATGGATCAAAAGGCAGCCTTCCAAGTCCGTTCCTGGCCAGCATTTGCAGTGCTATTCTATCTGGACAAAGCTCTCTAAAATGTCAATGGCAGCCGCTTGCCCTGCCTGCCGAAATCCCCTTTAATTTGGCCCAGAAATTCTTAATTTCTCATAAGGGTGCATTATTATTATTGTGGTCAACCGCCCATCTTTGCATGAGACCATCTGCTATTTCCATCAGCCAGGAGAGAATTAATCAACTTTGCTCATGTCTTCAGTGTATGAAAAGGCAGAGGGGCCCTGTTTTCTTATTTGGCCCTTGTCTGCCTCATCTCTCCCAGAATGCACCAACAGCGATTCACGGAGCAAACGGCAATCTTAATCTGACCCAGGTGAGCAAATTTGCTTTTGCTCATATTTTATATTACAAAAATGTAATCGATATGCAATCAGAAGTGAAATAGAGCACGTCGTGTCCTACAGAGTGTTTTGTTGTTGAAAATTTTCGTGGCAACGGCGCGGGCACCGAGAGCCCGGGCGGGGGCTCTCATCGACCTGAATTATGGAGTATTGATTAAACCTGGGGGTGTAGGGAGCGGGAGGGAACAGACAAGGGAAGCGAGGTGCAAAGTGAGCCCACAGATTGGGCCTGTAAATCAAGGAGGGATCTAGGAGGTGGAGATGTGTATTTTTTCATCTCTCTTGTTGCGCTCTAAAAGAAATATGTGAATTTTAGATGGGAGTACATCACACAGGCCGTTTGAAGTGTGAGCTGCAAAAAAAAAACACACCGTAATCGGTTTGAAACGGAGGACTGCTGCAAAAATCCACTCCCCCCCGCATTAGCAGATCTCATTTTTCTATACCTGCATGTTACTCCCAGTGAAGTAGATTAATTTTAGTTGAAGGCAAAACCTTTCTTCTCCAGCCCCAAACGTGGCATGTATCTAAGCAACTTCGACGGTGAAAGAGGAAGATCAGAGAAGCTGCTCATTAACCTGTTGCTATGACTACGGCGGAAGGCAAAAACGAAAGTCAAATGAAGTGGCGGACCCTCATGAACCACATCACTGGCAAGACCAGCATCCTTTAAACAGATGCGCAAAGGCCAAATGGAAGGCGAGGCGCGTGCCGTGTCTACGGCGCTGTCTCCGTCTGAAAGGCGCCAGCGTCAAACGTTCACAAATGCAAAGTGACACTTTACTCATTCCATTTTAGGAGCTCCGAATGAAACATGAGCGGCCCAGGGATAAATGCTTTGTATGGTTAATTTTTCAAGATTTTTAGAAAGCATACGATAAATATGCATAAGTGTGCCACACTCCGGGTCAATTTGTCACAGATTTCACCGTGGCGAACAGATGGTTTATGCCTTTAAGAAAAAAAAAGAAGAAAAGAGCGGCTTTATGGAGACGAATGCTTTGCGCGTACGATGTGGAGCGTGAGCGCGAGATGATTGAAATTGACATTACTCCTGCAAAATCAATGCATTTTTTAACAGCCGCAATTGCGCCCGACGCATCCATTCGTCATGCAATTTGCATGGGGTAATTGTGGCAGCACCAGCTACTGATGCATTTTAATTGCATTTCAATTTGAAATTGAGACCAATTAGGGAAGTCATTCTATCCTGCCCAAAAGGGGCCCTCTGTCTGCTCAGTTTCCGTGACCATACAGTAGAAGAATCCTTCTTCCATACAATAATTCTTCTGTTAACGAAAAGGTGAAGAAATAGCTTTAGCGAAATAACGTGTTTGGGTAGATATTAACCAAAAGAGCAGGAATTATGGTTTGTTTCTACGTGTTTGTGTGATTCTGCCCTGACCATCATCGTGACGACATTTCACACATCTGGATTCCCGGCATCATGTGGTACTAATCTCACGAAACACAGCACAGGTCTGATATCAAGCTGATAACCGGGCTTTCTGCAGTGACATCTGGTCTATTTGTCAGAAATCATGTCAGGTGAGCGCAGACCTCGACCCAACATCACAGTGTGGTGTGCTGCTCGAGCAGAAAGCCTGCTGTGAATACCAGAGAAGCTGCACCCACATCCAGCTTTGAGGCTTCATCACCAGTGCCTTCCCAGTTCTGCCAATAGCAATCATATCCAGTGGCCGTCAAATCTAGATTGCTATGTTTGTATTTCTCTGAAATTTGCTTAAATCTCTCACATAAACCTCTCTAAAAGATAAAGATATATGTTACGGACATTCACAGTAAGATTGCCTTGAAATGTATGGATATCATCCAGGTTTTTTAGTCAGTTCAGTAGAAAACCATGGCTTATATTAACTGATGCAACACGAAGACACATACTTGACCCTCCCGTCCGACGCTGTTGTGACTGTGTGATTCACTTATCACACATCCAGACTGCAAGGTACAAGACGAAAACATCCTGGATGACATTCTACAGCCAGTCCTTCCTTGACATCATTCTGAGGTCATGCTGTTACCATCTGTTGGGTGTAGGATTGAGGAATGAACGTTCCACAGCGACAGGGTGCAGGAAGTCACCCTTGTTACATGGGCGGGAATTGGTATCCCAGCATTCTTGTCAGTCTCAAAAACAAGAGCGGTGTCCAGTGGCTAGCATCCGGGCGCTCCTCGCAGCTGTCGAGGCAGGCAGCACGCAGCGCCTGGCATTATCTGCTGTATTTTTAGCCCGGCTCTGTGCTTCAAGGGCACAGGGCGAACAAAAGACACGTGCAAAGAAAAATTACAAAAGCAAAGATGCTTTAACTCTTTAGAACATACATATTTTTCAGGCACTTAATGCTATTCTGCTTTGGAAATAGCCAAACACAATGTTTAGCTGGCTAACTAGTTAAGGGTGTCATTTTCGGTTAACATTCCAAATTTGGTTAATGGAGCTGGAGGAGACACTGATGAGAAATTCTGAAATTTTACCAGCTACCAAGCAATTTTATATATATATATATATACACACACACATATATATATATATATATATATACACATATATATATATAGACACACCCACACACACAGTGTTTATATGTTATATATATGTTCATATATGTATGAATGTATAATCATTTGGTAGCTGAGGGAGAATATAGTTTTTTTTCTAGTGTTACTTTCACATATATATGCATATATGCGCCCTATACTTTCAATCTGAGGACTTACTTCCTATGGCCTATGAACAAAAGGATAGCCTAACTTAATATTTAATTTAAGGACTATTAAATGTATTCCTGTTTTTGTACTTACATTATTATTATTATATGCCTTTTTAAACCCCATAGCTCTATGCCTTCAAGAAGGACCCTCTAGCTTCCCACGTAGCAGCACTCAAAAACAGGATCTGTATCTTGGCAACACAACCTAGCAACCCTTCTCGTAACCATGGATTATAACCTGTTGCCAAGGGAGACACAGAGAGGGAAAATTGATTTTCAGAATAAAATAAATAAATGCATAAAACATATCTCAGGCTGCAATAATTATATGTGGACTAAATAATCAATTCGACATTATTTCATTTGAAGATTATCGTTATCTCTTGCATGCTGTCATGACAATATTCAACGCATACACGCTGCTTTGCCTCGTATTGAAGTATTGACCTCTCCAATGGTGTTTTGGAATAATGCGTCATTGTGTCATTTTGAAGTTGCGCATATCTTTGACATGCCTTTCTGAAACAGGGCAGTATGTAGTTTAAATATATTCTACTCAGTTTTCAAATATTTTTACTTTTTATCTTTCCAGCTCCGCAGGTGGACTAGCGTTCTTTTAAGGACGCCGAGTGCGGTTATACACTGAGAAATGGGAACAAAATTTATTCCGAACGGAAACATGCTTATTCAGAACAACTTGCAAGGCTGACATGGCAAAGTGAGAGCAGCATTCTGTAACATTTCGATTTTGCTTACATACACTCTCCTAAAAATTCCACTTCGTCCTGTCATCCTCATCCCCACATTTGCACTACGCAATATGCAACCTGTTATAAACTTTGCCCCTCAAAGATTTATCTCCACTTGTAACCTTTTAATTTTATTAAGACCAATTAAAATATTTTACATTTGTTTAAATAAATTTATAATTAGCAATTTCTACAATTTAAATAAAACTTCGAACAGGAAAAAACTATGTTTATACTGGTACGCCCCCTTGTGGGAATTCTGCATATGAATTATAGTGTTGCATTGTGTCGTAGTTAAATTCAACTACTAAAGTGAGATCGAAATAAAGAATAAGCAAGCGCCGGATTCTATGCCCATTTTAGTTTGATATAAGTAAAATAAAAGACATAAAACATAAGAACACTCATGGGGTAGCTTCACGGCTCCGGACTGGGTGTTTAAATCTCCCTCTGCTCTCCTCGCGTGTGAGGTTTGCATGCTCTTGCCATGTCATGTAGATTTCCTCCTATAGTCCAAAGATAGTTATAGGCTAACTGGCATCTCTTAATTGCCCATAGTGTGCATGGAAATCCGATCTAGGGCATGTTACAGCTTTGTGTACTTGGCCCTGGGATATGCTCCAGGTCACCTGTGAGCTGCTAGAAGATGGATGGATGGATGGATGGATGAATGGATGGATAAAACCATAAAAAATAGTACTGATATAAATATGACTCCGTTCTTAAGTATTTAGAAATCTGGAATCCGTTTTAAGGTTTTTTAAAAATCGTGTATTTTTGTAACAGCGGAACCATTAAAGAAAAATTCCACCAGAGGGCAGTACAGACTGCACTTGGAAGAAAAAAGATACCGATTTATTTTCGAGAACTTTTCCAGAAATGTTCAGCACACTACACTGTTAATAACTAACATTTCCCCTCAAAATAACATTTAAAATAATGGATCCTCCATGCACTTTAATTTAAATTATCATGGCTATTAAATAGCTATTAGAGAAAGGACGTGATATTGATTCAGAATCCTCAGTAAGAGCAAGAACAATCAATGATGTCAGTAAAACCGAGTGTAACTGGTTTAAAGAAGTGTTAGTGTCTTGTTCCCAAGGACAGAGGATACACACAAAGATCATTTTGAGGATAGATGGGATTTTTTAACCAAATAACATCATTCTATATTATTAAGGGGTCTGGAATTATGTTAAATAAAAACATAAAATACCCCTCTCTGCTTAATTCCCCTGCATTTGTATGTAAGGTCTGTCTTTTTCTTTAAATCCAGCTTAAACCTCTTAAGATGTTGCTTTGTTATTGCAACGGCAGCAGCTTGTTTGTAGAGGAGGCGTTTTCCCATTTTATTTCCATTATGTTGTTAGTAGGAGGGCTTGCTGCGCGTTTGGGAGGCACAGAGGTTTCAGCACACATGTAATGTGTGAAGATGTCAACAAATGAGGCAGCGTCTTAAAACTGTTTCAGTACTGAACCAGATTGCGCTCATGGGAGTTTTACTTACACAAAAATGTTCTGAGGGCAGAACAAAACATTATTGGTTCAGAGAGATAACCAATCGGATTGTAGATGAGAGGGGTCCAAGCAACTAGAAGAGGCAGGACCAACCAATCAGATGTCTTGGTCCAGCTTCCTCTAGTTGCTTGGACCCACCACCACTACAATCTGATTGGTCATCCCTCTGAACCAATCATTTTTTGTTCTGCCTTCAGAACATTTTTTGTATGTAAAACTCCCACAAGCCCAGACTGCCTTCATAACTCTTTGAATCTGCAAAACTCCCCTAATTACATATACATCTACAGCAAGGATAGGGGAGGTACTCTAGAATTTTCATCTTGGCTAATCCTATATGCTTATATGGACTGCCTCCATCATCTATGGCCAATCGGAACAGGGCAAAGTGGAAAATGCTTAAGATACATAATGAGCACCCTGGAAAAGAGCTTATTCTACTGCAAGAAAAAAGTGAATCCTATTTTGATGGTTAAAAATAAGAGATAATATCTGAAATAATTTGGGATGATCAGTGTATGCACACACTGCCCCCCCACAGGGCCCCCCCCCCCACTTCCAGTGCTGTCACTGACATACCGAAATGCCAAACGACATGTTTTATAAGTCAGCCATTCGTACTTCTGTGTGATTTCCATGGGCTTTCGTGTTCACCGGCATGTAAAACCGTGTGCATTCACCCATGTGTGTTTGTTTGTACGTTCGCCTACTTGTGCAGGCGCATCTGTGTGAGCTCATTTTAACCTTGTTTCCAAAATGCGATTTCTCTGTCGAAATTAAATGGAAGCATGCTATTTCACATTGAAATCTATCTTGGCTCTACTCGAGTCTGGGAACATTAAAAGATTCCCATTGGCATCATAGGGAGCCGGCCAATCGGCATAGCTTTTTCCCCAGAATGCTACCTCTTGTTGCCACATCAACACAGCTGCAGAGTGTTGGCTGCTCACGGGATCCCCCTGCGCTATAATAATCGCATTAGGTGTGCAGGACGCAGCCCGGCCCTGAGAGACAGTAAGTGTGAATGGTCGTGACGGGATTCTGGAGCCGCTTCCCTAGCAGCTGGTGTGGTGCCCTCACAGCTACAGCTTCACGGTGGTGGCTGCAGCCAACAGATGTGATGGCAGAACATCAGTGGCATGGCCTCGCAGTCACTCACCTCCCGTGGATCGTACCGTTCACGAGTGCCATTTAGCGACTGAAATGATCCGAGCCGCAATTCGCGTGTCCGATAGCCATAGACACTCGCCACACAGACGACGCCGAGGCGAGCTGATAATCACCGCTAAAGTGCTTTAGTAGACATACACGCACACGGCATCTCTCAATGGCCACAGAGCTGCCATTTAGCCCCAGTGACAGAGAAAAGGGGAATTTAAATTTTCTTTGTAATGTCGAAGATCATTTTCAATCACTTCTTTTCTCAAAAGTGGCATTTCCTTACAAAGCGGGGCTATGGCTGCCCTTTTAGCCCTGACCTTTAGCGGCGCCTCCTTGTCAAAAAAAGAAAAGATCTTTTAAGTGCCTTGACAAATACAAACAAACAAATAAATAAATAAGTCTCATTGTCCTCACAGAATACAGCTTAATTCCAATGTATGCAAATATATACAAATGTACAATACAAAAAGTTCTGCCATATACGGTGGACCCTTGGCTTACGAACTCAATTCGTTTGCGAGGGCTGGTCGTAACTCAAGTTGGCCGTAAGTCAAGACTATTTTTCCCGTAAGAAATAATGCAAATACCCATATTGCGTTCCAAACCTCCCAAAGCACTCCTTACCTGACCTTTTTATAATAAAAAGGGTTGTATAATGTGCGTAATTTACCAGAAACACCAATAATTTTCCTAGTGTATATTCACTTGCCATTGGTTTACCCACACCTATAATATCCTTTCTACCTCGTCTAACTCTGTTGATCGTGACTTACTAATTTGAGTAACACCTTTAGCAAAACTTATACAAATCTTTTCTTTGTAAGATTGTCGAGTGGATTTTGACATGCTGTACATATTAGTGATTGTTATTGCTTTCTTTACATTCTCTTCCTTCCTTAACTGCTTTTCTAGCTTTTCTGGGGCCATTTTGATAGTAATTAGTGAAATTAATTATATAAAGCACTGCACTGACCGAAATTACGTCCACAAACAGGCGTATCTGGGCTCAAACTGACGCTCACGAATGCCTCTCGGGCATCTCGGGTCTTTGTTTACAGCCACACAAGTGGATACACGTTTTGGCCTCGACCGGCATTTGGCTCGTAACTCCAGACTTTGGTCATAAGTCAAAACTAAAATTTTGGTCGTAACCCATATTGTTCGTATATCAGGTTGGTCGTAACTCGAGGGTCCACTATATACATTCATATACATTCAATTATTTGCTCATATACTTGCCTATCTATCTATCTATCTATCTATCCATAATTTTTCGGTAAGACTTTCTATGAATGCTATGTCTATAAGGATCTGTGAACACATTTATAACACACTATAATACATTCATGAATCATGGCTATAAATATTTATCAAAAGTCATAACACATTATAACCACGTTTATTATGCATCATGAAAGCCTTATGAAGCTCTCATCTGTAATGCACTATAGATACTGTAGCACTGAAGGTACCATCGTGCAGCACGGTAGCTTTGCGAATAGTTTGCTGTAGTCATACATGTAATGTCATTGTGCTGTATTGTGCTGTCATGAGTAGTGTTAAATGTTAGTCATTGTACATAGTGTGCGTGTGTGTGTGTGTGTGTGTGCCCATCGTGCATGTTAGGAGTAAGTGGGCGATGGGCACGGTGGGCAGTGCGAATGTGTTGTGAATATGATTGGCTCGGGTGTAATAAACGCCACCTCGTGGTTGAACCTGACACGCCTCATTAATATAAGTAGCACGATTCAGCGAACAGCTTTTACAATATCTTCCAAACGGAGTACAAAGCATCATTAATTCTTATACTGACCGTTATAATGCGTTATGAAGATGTCTATAGTGCATTATAGATGACAGCTTCATTGGAGCTTATGAAGTATTATAATCAACACTGTAATGCCTTATGACTGCCAATAGGAGATGCTGTAATGCTTTATTAATTCTTATACTGACCATTATAATGCATTATGAAGGCATCTATAGTGCATTATAGATGAGAGCTTCATTGGAGCTTATGTAGTATTATAGTGAACACTATAATGCCTTTCTTTAATTTTTCATTTGGATGGTCAGATATTCTCATCAAACGATCCCCCCAACACACAAATGCCCACGTCAGCTCTGGAGGCCTAAGGAGCCCAAAATACCTCATATTGCTTTCTTTAGCATAATGGGTCCTGAAGCTCCAATGAAGCTTCATCGAGCATCATGACCTGCATGGAGGACAGCGCTGTAATCCCTGTAGGATCTGACAGCAGGACTAAGAGAGGGAAAGGCGGCCTGCCTTCTGTAATCAGGAGCTCTGTCCACTTTGTATCCGTACTGTTATGTTATTTTTACCCAAGGTGCCCTGCCCCCTCTGCAATGCTGCAGTGAACAGTAAATGTTGGACAAGCACAGCCAAGTCCTCTCTTCTATTTTTAAATCAACCAGTCCACTTTTACACCGAATGTAGCCGTTTGTTTGGCACTTAAATAATTTTGAACAATGAGTGTCCTCAGTCAACAGCATAATAATAAGACCCCAACCGATCCCAGAATGGAAAATACACAACAAAGAGTTGCCTTGTGTACAACTGGGGCTTGTATTGCATCAATACATCCAACATGGCTCTAAAAACATATGTCACTTGGGACAAATACTTCTATTGAGCATCCTTTGTTTGCTGATTTTTTTATTCACAGCGTCCTCAAGTAGCAGTTAAAAGCCTTGAGCAGATCTGTTAGGTAAAATACAAAGAGTGGTGTATGAAATAGAAGCTGAATATGTTTAGCAAGATTTGAGGGCAGCTTGTAAACCATGTGAGTTACAATAGCCCAATTGAAGTCGGATCTAAAATATAAAAAACCACATTTCTCCCTTACACTATCATATAAGAACCACATTTCTGGGTATTGCTATTTCACATCTATTTTCTGTCCATCCAAGACATCCCACCTCTCCTGGATGTAGCAGAAGTCTCCCTTAAATTGACAGCAGTCCTCTGATACCCAGGAATGATGTGCAATGTCCCGGAAATCTGTCCACCGGGAATGAAAAATAAGGCAACATCATTCCTCTGCTCAGTGGGGGTAGAATTTTCCAGCAGGATCCCCCCCCCACCCCTTTCTTGTCAGCGCATCTTACAGCCAGCACCCCCCCACACACATACACACACACACATACACACACCCCACCAACAAATTTCACATCCCTCATCCACTTTAAATAACCGGTTACCCAACCAGCGCTACAGATTCCACAATTCTTAAAATCATTATTTGATTGTTTCAGAGATGTGCTCTCCCAAAGCAGTTTGGTTTATAATTAATGTGGTTTTACGAAAGCAATTTTATTGTAGTGCCTTGCTCCAGGAAATCTCAGCATTTGCTTTGTGACACTTCAGTCAGAAACCCACCAAAAAAGCCTTCACACTTAATCGCTATTGCTGCATCCCCCAGTCACCCAGTCACCCAGCCACGAGCACTCGGCAGGTGAACCGAAGGCTTTGTAAGAGCGGGCAGCTTTTGGAAAAACCCGCCACAAGCTAATCTCTCAGCACTGTCCCCAGCCTTGGCAATTTTCATTCATCGTGGGAACTTTTGACCACAGCTCTGGTTTTCAAAGGCACTGAGAGTGCAATTACTTTGAATGGGGAATATATTTAAGCTTTAATATTAGGCCATAAATCCATATTGAGGACACATCCAGACCTTTTAGCTGTACTCCGAGAAAATGCTTTTTTTTGAAGGGGAAGGAGGCACTGTTTGAAATCTAAACACGTTCTGACGTTATCACTTTAAGATATTGGATGTCTGGATGGCTTGCAGACGGTGATAAGGTGAGAAGTTCCTTCAGGCCATGTCTGACTCAATAACAAAGGAGACCCAACAAACAGGTTTTAATGCCTGTCTTTAGGTCTTTAATCATGTCAGTCCAAAACTGTCAAATATACCCAGGGGACCCAACAGAGAGCTAGTCTTCAATTTACGACCCTTCTCCCGGATGCCAGGCCAACTTGAGTTTACGGACCAAATGTTAAAAACCGTTTAATTTGGCTGCATTCTGGATGCAATTTGAATCGTCATGGCATCTTGTGATAAGCTGGGGTTTATTTTGTACACCAACCATTCCTCATCTGAGAGTGCATGCACATCTTAATGTATTCCATGAACAAGGTGCCCTCTGCTGGAGCTCAGAACCGTCCACCAAGGTCCTAAGGCTGATAGCTGTGTGAAAGTGCACTTCACTTGGTCTTTACAGGTGAGTCATAGATCCTTCAAAACCAAGACCTTTTGAGCAGGATGTCATTGATTAACTGGGCGAAGTTATCAGATCATCTTAGGGTCTATAAATAGGAGTGTTTTCATGGCTTTTAATGTTCACATACAAATAGTGTCTCCTGGGGAAAGGGGCCATTTTCATGGCACGCTTGGATAAACACAGCTTGCAGAGGATTGGCCTGGGCTGGGAGAGACACACTGGTTTATATGAAAATACACTTTCATACATCTCATGTTTATGTTGAAGTGGCAGAACAAAGAGACCAAAAGAGAGGATTAAGGTGGTCAAGCTGTGATCATGTGACTCATCCGCGGTGGCCATACTGCAGGGGACACCACACGGACTATGCTAGCGCTCACCTGGCAGTTATGATACCCTCTACCGGCCCATTCTCTCCTGCCTGGATTAGACGCCCTCAATGAGAGACGCTCAGCTGTCCTTCTTCCACAGCGCACTGGGATTCCACTTCACCCATAATCAAACCGCATTCACTGCCGAAACGTTGTAATCAATAACACGCCTAGCTAAGATCCGTAGGTGTACAGGCACCTGACCTTGCAGTTTCCTACAAGTGCTCTTCGATGAACTCATCCTGCCCATCCTGAAGCTCCACCGCAGCTCCAGGTAGGTATATTTCACTAGGACTTGCTGTATTTGCCCGTCATGCTTGTGCTTTCATCAATGTCATTAGCGTTAGTGTGACGATACAACCGCCCCGAACGATCCTTAGGCTGCCCGCCATTACTGGTTTGTTACACTTGATATAAAACAGGTCATGTAGAGGCAGCCATTTTCCTGGACTCTACAGATACCTGGAGTCATTTAACATTTCAAGTAGTAATGGGAGAACCAAAGCTTTGATGCCTACAGTGGGTGGGATTATTTCTTGCTGTCAATCATTGCCTGACTTGGTTTAGACCAATAGGAAGAGGGGTAAACCTTTCAGTGATTGGACAGTACACCATGTGTTTCCAAGCCTAATTTCTCCCATTACTTACATTGCTCCTTCAGTGGCGGTTTTTACTGGAACAGAGGCTGGAAGCACCTGCAGCAGTTCTGAACGACAGCTGCTTACCTTGCAGAAGAAAGCAGCACTTTGCAGAAATGCATGTTTTTAACAAACAACAACTGGCCTAGGCGGAGTGTTAGGCTTTACTTTGCAAAACGCTGCCTGCACTGGCAAGTCAGAGAGATGGAGGGAGAGAGAGCATTCACTTGCGCTCTTTATTTTTAGCACTTAATCTCACACAGCCATGCTTGGCCGGACAGCCCGTCACGGGAATAAAGAGAGTGACGAAAAGCTGGAGGCCCGGCAGCCTGCGGCGATGCGCCTAAGCAAACCAACCGCAGAAAGATGGGAAATAATCCCCCCCACCAGTGGAGAGAGGGGTCCAAACCCGACACGCCTCACTGTGGCGGCGATGAAGTGGCAGATCCTACGCCCTCCCAGGCTCTCAAACGGATCCCCCCCCCCCCCCCCGCATTTACCCATCCCACTTCCAGGAGACATTATGTCTCTGTAACAAGTGCCATGTCAAACCATGCCCCCCCCCCAACCCTGCCTGCGCAGTGATGCTCTATGTGCAGCAGCATCCTGTAGGTGGCGCTGCCCCTGTCAGGGATTAAATCAGCATGTTTATTACACCCTAATCCCACACAACAGCTGGGGCACCTGCCAAACCTCCACAGGACCACTCTCAGCATCCGGGTGCACAGTCAAGAAGAAGATGCCCTTTTTATGGTCTTTGTGTTGCACACCTACATCTGGTTTGATCTGCCCATGATGGAAAGGGCTACGTTACTGGGCCATCTCAGAATGGGAATGAGGGTGATACTGGTATGTTTTTCTGAAACTTCAGCCTGAGAGGAAAAAAAAAATCACAAGCGAAAGCTCTATGATTTTTCCACAATTTCCTTGAGGGAATGATAACAGACATATTCTCATACTAAACTAGGGTAAAATGTGCACTATTAAATGCCGGCTTTGTTCTGCTTTTACCTACTCTATGAATATTCTCACCTCGATCTTTTACACGGCTCCCTGCCTCCGCGTTCCTTTCCATAGTGTCAGGGGGCCCCATCCTATCACAAGCTATTTCCTCCAGGCTCTATTTAAACTCCAACTTTGTTTATTGAAATCCCCCAAACAGCTTTTGATTCCATCAGCTAAACCACCTGAGAGACTAGCAATGTCACATTGTGGAAGACATGAGGATACTCACGTAGTCCACACTTAAGCTATTTGCTGAGATCACCAGCACTTTCCTAACACTCCAATGACCAAAATTCATACAGATATTATGTTGGTCATAGACCCTCCTGGCCTTAATCAGAAAGCTTAGTGTGTAGACTTCAAATGAACGCCATTTAATCTTCTGCCCGCGCCAAGACTCAGAATAGGCAACGAAGACGATTAGCAGTCAGCATAATCAGACACTGGCATGGTCAAGCACAAGATCAGAGCACATCACACATCTTATGTATTAAATACAATATATATAAAGTTCCTTAGCGTCGCTCTCATACTCCGTACTAAAATTTTGACACGCATTTTGACAAGCATTAGTATTTTGACGTTAAGCCGTGCTTTTTGCAACGAGATGTGATACGCCGTATCCGGGGGGGCTGTTCTCTGTTTTTAACCCCCTTTAATTATAAATCATCAGGAAATCAATTAGAGCCCTAACATGGAATTTTATCGACTTTTTACGTTCTGATGAGTCGCAATTTATCGATAGCTACTTTGCGATAGATGTAAACGACTCGCTCTTCAAATGGCCATTGCAATAGCGAAAATAGGTGGTCAGAGAGTACAAAATCTTAATAACCTTCACATTTTATTTTCCAAAAACACTGACACTAAGGAACAATTGTCCCAGCTGTCTATTTTTATCTCTGTTCTTCATAAGCTGTCGTTGCAATTTAGAAGTTCTCCCGAAAATGAGACACAACCAAACACAAAAATGTGATAAAACAGTCAACAACTACAGTGACAATAACATTATTTAAAATTATAAATACTATCTTTTTCTCCAGACTGCTGTCGAATGTTTTGTTTTTTTTTCCTTATCATCCTTGTGCTGTCTATTTAGTTTATATACTCAAATTTGCTGTTTCAATTGATGCTGCAGGACACAAACTTTTCACATTGACGGTCCTGACATTACAGTGAAGCAGTGATTAGCAGGGCAGCCGAGCCACATCTGCATTATGATAATTGCTGGTGCGACAAGAGCCACCTCATTTTTCCCGGTCCTAAATGCTGTGCTCTTCAGTCCTGGCGGACGCGGGGAACAGAACATTCGCAGGCAATTAAATCGCTGCAATTACGGGTCGTGCGTGATTCGCCTGGGGGGACGGGGGCTGTACGATGCAATTAAACACCTTGGATATTTGTTCTGGGACTATAAACAAGTAGTGTGGTGCTGGCGAGGGCATGCACACAGGAAACCGGCCAGTAGGGGGCGGCATAACACGTACACGAGCACGCGCATAAACACACGAGAGGATTTTAATTTCTCTGACCTTGTAACGCTGTGTTTTGTTCATTCTCTACGCCCCCTCACCACCCCCCAAAGCATCTGGGGAAGCACTGACCCAGGGTGGATTGGCCCAGATGGACTGTGAAGGGTTTTCGAGAGACAGCCGGCTGTTCACGCGCTATGCCCCACGATGTAATGCACTTACAGCTGAAGATGCACAGGGCTGCCTGACTTTTTTTATTGCTCTTGACGTACAGACATGAGGGGGGGGGGGGGGGGTGGCTTCTTCCATTGGGCAAGTTTGGCTATTTCTTCCCCATGCGATACTCCACCCGAACGCCATGCCGAGGGCACCAGTAGAGGGCGCCCTGCTTGTTTACACAGCCAGTGATGCATTGCCTCCCTCTACCCTGGCATTAACTTAAATGTTTTTTAAAATCATCTCAACGCGGCCTTCTTTGAGCTTTCAATTTTCCATTAATTTCCCCTGGGTGGTTTTCATTCAATGTGTTGCATTAATTTTACCAAAAGAGTTCATCTCTTTTCATTTAATTAAAAAAAAAACGCCCAGAAAAATCCATTACGTTGTGCCTGCAGCACAGTTTCCGACAAGAATTGGTGAATAGAAGTGGTTTTTGTATGTAATTAAAATTAAACTTGTAATCAGAATGAGCCATTGTGCCATTGAGGTACGCATCCCTTGCCGGATATGAACAGCAGCATGACTTTTCATTTCCATAAAATAACCTCTCGAGTTGGCAGCACGGTGAGTCAGAGAGCAGTGTCCCGGCTTTCCACTTCCAGGGTTGTGGGTTTGACTCCTGTCCCCGGCTTTGTGTGTGTGTGTGCGTGTGTGTGTGTGTGTTTACATACCTGCCTGAGCTTCCTCCCACAGTCCAAAGACATGGTTCAGGTGGCCGTACACAGTACATTCCGTTGGACGGACTGACATGTTACCCGGGGTGTTTCCTGGTTTAATCTGTAGGTTTAAAGGGTTGTTTTGGAAAACAGAAAGATGGAAGCCATCTTGAGTCAAGTTTAAAGAACAACAGTATACAACAATACACTGGCTTCACATTGTTTATATTATTTTAATTTACATTTTTTTATCTCGCCTACCGTTATTGTGATGCTTGGAAAAATCTCAATTTTGTTTCATGTCTGTGTGCAATGACAATAAAGTGTCTTATCAATGCAGGAGAAGGACTGACAGTGTCTTTGTCTGGGGCATCTGAATGGCCACGATAAGCATATGTGAGTTTTCTGTGTTCCCTACAGGTTCAGTCTCTTTATGCACTCTTGCCTTCCCAAACTCAAATTCAGAATGATGTCTTTGCCTGACATCGTTGACTTTTCCTGTCTGTTATAAATAAACAGTGCACACAATAATACACAACAAACATATACAACATCGCCTCCCCTCATTGCCGATGTAGCGCTTTACGCTAGAGTACATGCTAATGGTTATTTTGGCTGTTGTTTCTGCTGTGGCAGCGTTAAACAAATTGAACCACTACCTCCATAATTACAGCATTTTCCTGTCATTATTAAACACTTTTTCCCATCCCACTCACTGTCTGTCTACATTTATTTTGGCCTCTCTGTCCACCTTTTTCCTGCAGACTGGATCGAAGTGTTCTGCATTGCAGCATGAAGAGGCCACAAGCATCTGTAAGAGGGGGCGTCACAGGGTGGGGGTGGGGGGGTAGAACCGCATCCTCTTTCCCCAGACCAACACCCCTCCTTTCTCTGTTGGCTAATGGTGCCATTTTGTCACCCTGGAAGAGAGTGTGACAAAAAAACTAAGCCAAAAACGAGCTCGTACTGGTGCCCACTGGCTCCTGCAAAATTATAGACTGTGCGGCATGCAGCCGTCAGAACGATGGGGAGAGAGCATCGCGGCCCAACTCTGCCCTTTCCTTTAATCTTTTTTCTGTCACACACTCTGGTTCACTTACACTTCTGCACCCTGTTACATCCCGTTCTGCCGCGGCTCAGAAATAGCCTGCACACACAGATTTTACATCCTGTAGCTTCTGCTGTTTCCCGCAAGAGCAGGTTGCAGGTTTGTGGAGCAGAACCACAGAGCCACGGGCAGCCTCTGCCAAGCGGGAAAGGGTGGCCCCAAGGCCAATTTGGTGGACGTTTACGCACCACTCTGCCAGCTCTGTGTGTTATCCCTGTCCTACTTTAGACAGGTCGGTGGTTTGGAAAGGCAACAGACTAGAGCAGTTATCTATAGTGGTATGAATGTAATGGTTACATACTGTACCAGTTAAAAGTTTGGACACAGCAACCCACAGAAATGCTATTTGTACTTTCTACATTTCTTGTATTTTCTACCTTTTAGAATAATTATAAAAACATGAAAACAATAAGATAACACATATGGAATTATTCACTGATCAGAAAAGTACTAAACAAAAAAAATGTATGTACTTTGTTGGGTGGGGGGCAGATTTGTGGGTAGGAACTCAGAAGGTTGCTGGTTCAAATCTCATGGTCAGCAATGTGATCTCACCATTGCACCCTTAATCCCAATTACTCCATTGACTAGCTGGCCCTACTTTCTCCTCTATGCCAGTTCCATGAGGTGGCCTCCTGGGATGCTTTTCCAGTTCTCCTGAAGGAGATCCCACATATCCTGAGCTCTCATTGGCCGCTTTTCCTTCACTCTCAGGTAAGGTCAAACTCCTCCAAAACCATTTCTACTCAGTTTAGGTCAGGTGGCCAGGTCATGTGATGCGACACTATCACTGTAGTCTTGGCGTGTCCAAACTTTTGACGGGTACTGTATATGCTACTGCCGGGATGATTTATCTTTAGTGAAATCTGTCACCTCCTACTGTATATCTAAGTATGCCAGAAATGTAGGTTGTGTTTTGAACTTTTATTTTGTATTGTGAAATTTACAAATGTTTTTTTGTCAGTGTGAAGCTGTTTCTTTATTTTTTGAAAATCAAAATTTCCATCCACCTGCTTACCACTTATCCTGGTCTGGGTCATCTAGAGTCTATCGCAGGCAAGCTAGGTCACAAAGCCAGGAAGCGACCTAGACGTGATACCCAAAGAC
Organism: Mormyrops attenuatus; assembly: GCA_026777985.1. Lineage (NCBI taxonomy): Eukaryota > Metazoa > Chordata > Actinopteri > Osteoglossiformes > Mormyridae > Mormyrops > Mormyrops attenuatus. The sequence continues at coordinate 2,962,199 of JAODKC010000021.1, read as the reverse complement.
CAAACCTTATGCAAAGCAGCAGAAATATTTGACAGGCTTTCGGAGTATGAAAAGATTAAATAAAAGCCCCAGAAAACATTATCAGAGGTTAAATCTGTAGTCTGCCAGAAGCTCGATCGTCAGACAGGGATGCTCAGTGGTGGCCATATCTTTCTGTAATGTTCTCGCATTCTTGTTTTCTCTATTCCGCCCTTAGGCAGTGCTCCGGCATGTTCTGACAGATTGGGTTAATTGCACCCAAACAGCAGAATAATCACTTTGTGCCCCCCCTCCCCCCACCTCACTCGCTCACTGGCTCTCTCCTCTCCTCATGGGGCGAGGCATGCTACATTAACGGCCGTGTCTCCTGCGGCGAGGAGGACGGTCTCCGGCAGATGGGGGCAGTCACAGAGGCTTCCCTGTCCCTCACATCACTGCAAACCCAAGCGAAAGAGTGGAAAGGGAGCAGGGCAGGAGGGGAGAAAAAGCAGGAGAAAGGAGGTGGGATGTGGGAGAGGAGAGGGAGAGAGATGGAGCAGATGAGAAGCGCTCGTATCAGCCACTGATCCCAACCTTCAGCTCAGTGAGCAAATTAATGGTAAAGCCCCAGCAGCACAGAGCACCTTTAAAAAAGATGGGGATTCTCCTGCATTAATCCTCTTACCTGGTAAGTTACCCTGGTAACCCAGTGGATATTTTCATCTAGTATTATAGAGATTCCCAAGACACGAGGATTGAACCCGCATTGCTACAGTTTTATAGGAAATAGACCCAAATCCCAACCTTAGGGAACTAGTACAACAAATTTTCATTTACATTATATTTTCTATATTTTGTTATTCAGATGCTTTTGTCTAAACTAATATACAAGTCAAGTAACACATTACAAAGTTGCTGCTGTCAAGGAGTTGACCAGGCATAAGTGCAGCTAGGCTGAGCTTCCATTGAACACCCAGGTACAGGTGTAAGCAGCACTGGAGCGAGAGGGGAGATGCCGTTGTGGTGGACACCCCTGCACTGGTTTTACACCAATACATCTCCAACAAGCTGATTCTCCATAAAGACAGACAGTGGACTAACAGCAGGTTTATAGAGGATATTAGAGTCTACTTGGGCTCCTACTGTCACAGCTCTCTTCAATGATTGAACTAGCTGCCAGTCACTGATGAAAAGCGATGCCCCCGTCCTCTGTGAGTTGGGGGGGCGCAGTAGGCACCAGGGCTGTACATTTACGACCTCACACCCATTCATTCATGGGGAGTCTTCAGCCCACTCTGTACCCATGGAAACCGAGTACCTGCGTGGATCCGGAAAAGCGACTTCAGGAGGTACAGAAATGCTGATGCGACTGTCGGATTTCTGAGGGGCAAATAAAAAAGATATTATGCTAAGTGTAACCCACAGCAAGGTGTAGGCAAAAGTAAAAAGCTGTGGTGTAAGGTAAAGGCACATTCATTTCTTATTTCTGCAGTTTGCCATTTTGACAGCATTACACAGGCAGGTGTAAAATCACCAATAATCCCAAAATTATAAAGTGATCATAAAATGCCAGCGTGCACCATAAGTTCAACTGATTTTTTTTTATCAGGTACATAACAATTTAGTGGAGCTTTTATAACATACATTACAAACACTATATAAAAATATAAACAAAATATTTCACTTTGTGTAGACTTCATATGCATGTTTAATAAATGGATCTAAAAGTGTTTCACAATTCTGTGTTTATATTTGTATGAAGTGCCTCACAAAAAATGCTTACAAACAGGTAGCAAACTATTTGTTACTCAGATTATTTCTTTTTTTAAACATTATACACATTAAATGTAAACGTTGCACTGCGTACACACAGCTGGAAAGAGGCCTTATGCTTCTTGCTTGTGGTTCATCAGCCAATTGATGTCAACATAAAAAGATCCAACAAGTCTGCTTAAAGTGAAAATGAAAAGTGCAATTGTTATTTAGAGTATTTCACAATAGCACATGGTGGTCTCCTGATAACTTTATCAATAGTCACATCAGATCTGGATTCCTACTGTTACATTTCTGAAGAGCAAAGCTCACTACAGCATCTCATATGAAACGCTGTCCCTTTAAGAGGGTTGCCCCCCCCCCACTCTCCCTCTCTCTCTCCCTCAATCACACAGGCCCTCCAACAAGCGTTTGTGAAGCAGCAGCTGTCCCTCACACGTTTGGTAGTTGTGTGTTGAGAATCAGCAGACTTTGCTGCCCATCGCCGAAGCAGGTGTTGGGGAAACCTTTAGCCCCCCCAGCGGCATGTGAAACTTACCGGGAGACCCCCCCCGGCCTTCCTACTCGCAGGATTTTACACTGGAGAAACTGGACCATCCTGAGCCAGACGGGGGGAGCTGAAGAGTTTATTTGTGGTTCTTCCTGTTCTGCTCACGAGTGAGGAAACTAAAAACTTGATGAGGACTGGAGGAAGACACCAAACCGGGAAGGTCTGTAAAAGAAGTGTTTGCCTCTTCAAAAGGAGGGAAAAGGAAGAAAACTTTTCACTGAGTGAATTCTTCCTCCTGCTACGCTCTTTCTTTGTCACGTTAGCACAAAACTGAAATACCGTCAGTGACAGTGCCAACTGTCCGCAAACGTAGGGTCTGCCTGACGTCTTAAAGCTTAAGCCCCCACCTGCTCTTGGTGTTCCCTCGACTCAGCAATTTCCCGGTGAACCATCAGTGTGGCTGGGCAGGACTCTTTGATCAATGGGCACATTGAGAAAGCTTCAGTAATAACTTGCTTCTGTGGACGTGCTGCTGTACCGGTACCATGCGAGTGTCATTAGGGAAAGAGTTCCTCGCCGGATCACAGTTTGTGGAACAGCCGCGACGCAAGGGACCGTGAACTGCATTGAGCTTTAAAGTTTTCTCAGGTTGTAGGCTGCAGGCTGCTGGAGGGTAGCACAGAGAGAGAACTTACTGAAGAGAACCCAAATGAGACAAGAGGAACTTCCATGGAGGTCAGCGTGGTCCCCGATTTGTTCCACCCAATGCCGGTGCAGACTTTCAGTAGCCAGCCTTCTGTTGCAGGTAAAGTTACTAGCTTAGATGTACCCCCTCCTGCTTTGCATTCTGGGGAACTTGCACCCGGCCCCCTGAAGCAAGGGCAGGGAGGCTTCCGGAGGGTGTGCCGAACCGAGGAAGCTACCCCCAGCCCCTTCCCGGACCTGCCGGCAGGGGTGCTGGAAATGAGGGTCAAAGAAGGAAGCAAGATTCACAACCTGATGGGTTTCGCTTTGGCACGAGTGCAGGGGGAGCAGGGGACCGGGGGTGGCGTCAGGCAGCTGGTGTTTGTGGGCTCAGGTCGTGCTGTCACCAAGACCATCACTTGCGCAGAGATCCTGAAACGCCGGGTAGAGGGACTGCACCAGCTAACCAAAGTGCAGCACAAGATGGTGCATGAGGTATGGGAGGGCAGCCAAGACGGGGCAGCCAAGGCAGGGGTGACGGTGCACAGGACGGTGCCTGCCATCAGCATTCTCCTCTCCAAAGACCCGCTGGATCCTCGGGAGCCTGGATACCAGCCGCCCATCGCATCCGAAGCTGGCTGGGCGCCGTCATCCAAGAGGGAGGACGAGAACAGAGACATCACACATCCGGCGAGCAAGAGGCTACCTGATGCTCTCCCACACCAACCCAGCTCCAAGAAACCACATCTATAGACAGGACTTCAATTAACTGATACCCTGTTTGGGCCAGCTGCACACCTGGGAGAAAATTGGCTCTGACAGCTCTGTCGTATCCACTTTGCATGGCACCGTGCTTGATAAATATGTAACAGGGAGACATGCAAACACGCGCAAATTGATTACAATTGAACAGCCAGAGTCCATCTGAATGAGAACTGATTGCCAGACTCTGAAATTCTCATCTCATTCAAACACCTAGCAGCTCCCCCACGTTATCTATTAGGATTTATGCCGCACAGGTGCCGCCTGTGGTTACTATTGCTACTGCTCTCATTGCATTTTAAGCTGGCTGCCGTCCGAAGAGTTTGCATTTAAAAATACAAAACACATTTGAAATGCTCCTGCATCACGATAGGACTCTATTTCATTCACCTAATTTATATATTTGCACCCATCCATCTCCTAACCACATATGTTGGTCAGGTTATTCGGACACATTTTAGAAAAAGAATTAGGTACAAGGTGTTCTCAGAAAACTGAATGACAAAAATTAATCACAATAATATTCTGGTGTGTTCAGAAATAGCGTGACAAGCAAAAACGCTTTTGATTTCGTCTGTCCATCCTCCAAAAACATGACGGCTTAGAATAATTTCTCTGTTAAGGACCTACGTGGAAGTTTTCATTTTGTTTTGGTGACTTGCATGCCGTTTATCAAACTATCAATGAAACAAGGATGACTGCGCTAAAGCTAACGTAAAAAGATTTTTTCTTCAGAAAGATGCTGATGTAACAGAAAGTGCTCTGATTTGCCAGGGATTCTGAAAGACAACTCAGTATAAATATGAGCATTTGAACGCAGAGAGCTGATATTTGCAACAGAATGCAATAAAACTGTCAAGTCAGTTAAAAATGCACGCTTTACAGAGCTCTGTGAGAGCAGAACGGTGCCGATTCGACGCCCTGCATTACTGAGTGGCCAGTCGTGCGAATCACCCCGCCGGGTGTGAACGCTTCAACGTGCCTCTCAGACCGCTCTTGGGCTGAAAGCAGGAAGGCATTGGACAGAGCTATCGATCAGGACGCTGGCCAGAGGCACGGTCTGCGACTACGGGGACAAATTTCATAATGTACACCTCAAGCATCTATCTTAAAGCGTGCATTACAATATGAAGTGGATTTTTCTACATGCTTTGTAAATCTGTAAATAGGCATGAAGTCAATGCATTACCTGCCTTTTTCAATAAATTCTTTCTGCATGATGTATTTTTTGGTATAATTTTATATCCTTATAGTGTCTCTTTGGAATAACTTTTTTTTTAAGTTTTAATTCATTTCTTTCTGTGCCTTAAGCATTTGTTCCACTATCACTTTCTCTGGCGTGACCAGCAGGCTCTGTTCATTGATGGATGTGGTAGGGATGTGACGAGATTTGTCTTCTTCTGAGCCTCCAAATTACTGTGGTACGGTGAGCCTGTCTGTGCCAGTATAATTAACAAGTGATAATCATAATTTTTTTTTTCATGCGCCATTTACAAAGTCTCTGCAGGCCTATCGGCAGTTTTTCAGTCCATTGCAGACCCAGTAATTAACTTTTTTCCCTGAGGTCTCAAACACCATAAAACGAACCAGAACTGAGGGAGATGGCGTGAACAACAAAGCCCCGTTTCTCAGAGTCGCAGGAAAAAAGCTGCCCTATTGTTAACATACTCGCTTGATGGCACTGATCCCAAGTCTCACTCTCAGTGTTTTTCAACTGGTGTAAAGTACAGCCATACCACTAACATTCAGCACAGCAGAATGGTTTATCTGAGAGAGGACAGCGAACAAACCGTGGAAGAAGTTTGGCCCGAAGAACAAATCTCATTTGACTGCTGCAAGTAGTGGTCGTGGCTGAATAAGAGTGATACAGTAGAACGTGTGGATGAGGTATGTACCTAAAGACGTCACGTGTAAATGCTCCTATTCACGCAGACAGGAGAACTTTCCCGATTTCACGCATCATGCTGTTAAGTAGGACCGTCAAAAATGAATTAAGTTTTGCTCAACGGCCTAACGGCGTCTAGGCCTCCCTGATACCATTGTGGAAATATACCGCAGGCAAATCCGTAAAGTGATGATGACGAGGAGAGAACTTGAAGTTTCCTCCGAACACATAGTTATCCCAGCAACATAACTCATATTCCCCGTTTTTTTTGGCCTTGCTATCCACCTAGCATATCTCACTGTCAGGTGCAAGATGCGTCATGTCGCCAAGCTTGATTGCATGTCCTGTCTGAGATCCCTCAAGACTGCCGGCCAGCAAAATTGTTCAGCTGACAAATGTTACCGTCCTGTTCTCATCAGGAGTACGAGCTGTCACTTTAGTGAATGTGGTATTGCTTAAATGATAGGTGAACATAGTCTGACTGTTTTTGGTCTGTAGTTGTATCGCATGTATTGCTTTGTTAATACCTGCTTGACTTTTTGGAGTTTTTGTTACCAAGGTCATCTGAAGTGAGAATGCTTGCCTTTCTATGACGAATGCATTGCATATGTTTAACAATAAGCAAATAAAACTTTAGCATGGTTTGTGCTTCCATTGCACATAGATTACCAGTAAATGTCAAATTACCTGTTAGGATGATCGATATGTTATCAGAGCTGCTCAGAAAGCCATATAAATAGCTCATAATTTTACAAATAATGGTGAATATTTCCTTTAAACAAATTTATATGAACTACTTTTACAAAATGGTAGATCTAGCAAAGTCCTTCCTGTTACATGAACTAACAATAATTTGGAAACCACTTTGCATCACTTGTCAATATAAAAGTGGTAAGATGTAACCTCATCCACTAGTTGACAAAAATACAGTTTAATTAGATTTAGATGTGCATTGATGTGCATCTTTTTCATCAACAGTAAAATTTAAAGACTTGCTTGCGCTGCCTGTATTTTTACCGTCATGACTACGTATACCGTATTATCCGCATATTTCAGCATTGCACGTAGGTTTAGCGCTACCATGCTATTCCTGCAACTTTCCTTACAATGAAAGGAGACAAAAAATGCACCTCATGGGATTGCAATTGTTAAAATTAATCTGTTTTTCTCTCGCTTTCTCTTTTCATTTTAATATGAGGTGCAAAGGTTGAATGGACTAGGTAAAAGGAATTCCATTTTGAACATTACACTTATTCTCTGCTATTCTTCCCCATCCTGCTGATGAAAGCAAAGTTTCTTAGATGGTTTTGGAGTTTGCTATCTCATGTCCACCAGATGGTTCCCTATTTTCTTATCTAGAAAATTGTCATTTCTTATTTTTCCTTGGTCCTTATCTGCAAGCCTGCTAAATTAAGTATTTCTTTCTCCAATATTTTCTGTAGGTGTTACCCAGGCGACCTGTGATTTTTCACACTTTGTGTTTGTTTGAGCCAGGGCAGCCTCATGGTCCATACTCTCAGAAAGAGAGCGATAACAATTGATTATGTAATTAAATTGAATGAAATAAAATGAAACTGACTTAGACTGCTGAGATAAACCAATGCAAATAAATGAGAAAACTCTTAGACAAAACTGAAGAAAACATTTTTAAAGAAAGACAGCTCCACCTTCTATCTGGGAACATATACTAATAGGAATGAAATACAGAGAAATATTAAAGTACTTTGTGCATTGAGGAATGCTGGCATACACAGAACTATTAGATAAAATAACTGGTTAGTAGTGCAATTCTTACTAGTAAGCAGGTTATGTTGGCATGTATTTTCATATATTTATATGTATTCATATGTATAAGAGGAAGATTCTGAAAATGTCTGGCTGGGAAACAGACAAAGTTTATTTGGGTAGTTAATATAAAACAAAAACTGACAGCCAAAAACACGTTATATTGGTTGTCACTCATTTTTCCATTGATTTTACAAGATTCCAAAAATTTCCAAAAAACACGTTCCAAAAATACATTCCTACTAAGGCCATATAGCAACAGTGCCCTGAGAGATTCATTTCATTAATCATGAATTATATGTCACTCAATACATTCTCAACGTACTGAGAATAACGCCATTAAGATTGGTCGGTGCTACCATCTGGTGGATTTGAATGGAAGTTCAGATGAAAATATTATTGAGTAATTTAAAATTGGGTGCAATAAGGATTCAAGGGTGTAATGCTTGTTACACAGCAAAAGAACAATTATATGGTTTAACACTGATAGGGGGATTAAAGGTCCCATATAAAGAAACATTGCAGCTATTAATTATTTATAATTCATTGACGATATTAGATGAAACGGGCAAATATTTGATTAACACGTGTAACATACGCTGGTTAAAAACAGCTAAAAACTGATTGCATCAAGTCTTCACCTAAAAGTGATTTCAAAGTATAGACATGTAATCGTGAAAATTAAATTAATGTAATAAAGTCTTCAGAAGCCATGATCTTTATTGGTGTAAAAAGTTTCGCTCTTTTCCCACAGACGACTGCAAGGGCTGACGTCCTTCCTGTCGTACATCATAACGGGGATGTAGGTGCAAAAAAAAGACGGGGCCTTCGATGCGTTCGGAAATGGCGCCTGCGCAGGGAGCACGGTAGGCGTGCCAACCTCCGCAACACGCGCGCGTCAGTGGCGCTGCGCATGCGTGTGCTGTAAGCAGGCGAACTTCCGCAGAACGTTTACCTTGATGGCGCTACGCATGCGCACTGTCTTCGTCGTTCCGGTGCCCTTCTCTGACCAACACGCTCGAGTTTCAGTTTCTCTGCCTCTTTTTTAAATAGAGCATCATGTTTAGATCAGCTGTGCTACGATCTGTCTCTGGAATCCGGGGTTTGGTGCGATTACAGCCTTCTTACGCTGGTAAGTTTAAAACAGGATTTGATATGCGGATGTTTTGTGGTAATATTACCGTTTTTCCCGCGGGGTTGCCTATTGAAGGACGGCTGTCTCTCCGCTAGGGGAATGTAGGGCCGGTGTAAATCGTTTTAAAAATCAGCGCTACACATTACAACCTATTCGGTTTTGTGAATGGAAAGTGATTTGTACAGTTATATTTAGTGAATATAACGTTCAGTCATCTTCAAATAAGTATACCGGTGCATAACGTCGTTAACTGTCCTAGATATGGTGAATATGGCTGACTGGAGCATGCTCTTATCGCTCAATGTCACTACATTAATGAACAAATCATTTTATGTTATTTGGTCGGAGGCTGATCTTACTTGAATGGGATTAGCGGTAAACTGTATTGTTTTTTCAATTCCTCACTGAATAACATAGGAGTCGTGCGGCGGCTAGGTGATTATCCGTTTAATAAGGTGCACAAACAAGTAACTGCAGAAAATACACGAATATCTTCGATACGGACGGTTAAATCGGGATAATGTTGCACCTGTGTATAATTTTTACACGATAAATGTTCTGCATTTTGTGAATTTTTAGAAAGAAATTATAGTGTCCTTGTAATGACCCACTGCTAGAGTGAGGCTTTGTGGCCTACTATTTCCTTATATGCAGAATTCATTGTGCATTCTGATTTGTATAATTCTTGGAAGTTTCTTTAATAAAACTTTGCCGGACTGTTAAGCTTTGGGCCCGAATAGATTATTGATATTTAAAAAGAAATAGTTTGAGGTCATGCGGCAGGTGAATTTCCAGATATTTACCCGGTCTGTGCATCTGAACGAAAAGTTATGTTAACATATGATAGGTTCGTGTTAATGCAACAAACTATAAGGTATTCATTGCTTATTTAGTGCCAGGTATGCGCGTCAATTCCTCTAAACGGTAAACTTGCTTATGCCAACGTGTTGCGTTGTGCTAGTGGGAAATAGTATGATATTAACGTTTCCTCTTGGTTGCTTAAGTGTACTACTCGCAGACATGAACAGATTTGGTCATTCACTGACATTCTTGTATGAAAGTGGACTGTGGATAGAAATATTTGACTTCCAGCAGTCACGTGCTGTATTGACTGGGTCACACCAGAATCATCCTGGTTTAGTTTATGTGCATGGTTTTGTTTGAATCCCACCAGCTCCCCTCCAAGCCCGCTGTTACTCCCATGGTGCGCAGGAGACCGACGAAGAATTTGATGCCCGCTGGGTGACCTACTTCAACAAACCTGACATCGATGCCTGGGAGCTGAGGAAAGGTGAGGGCCACGCTAGTGAGCATGTCTCGCTGTCATTGGCACAAAATATAGCCACATAAACTGAGGGTTTTTATTGACATCTTTTGCACACATTCCGAATTCTGCTTCTGGGGGGGGGGGGGGGGGGGGGGGGGGGGGGGGGGGGGGGGGGGGGGGGGGGGGGGGGGGGGGGGGGGGG
>JAODKC010000021.1:2941216-2951847 GCA_026777985.1 Mormyrops attenuatus | reverse complement strand
AAATAAACAATCCCGCCATAAAAAACTTTGGGCAAAAACCCCGTAAGGCAAAAAACCCCCCTTTTGGGTTTAAATCCAACCCCCCCGCCCCCCCCCCCCCCCCCCAACTGCTCAGGCATGTGAGGGGAACCCAGTCAGCTAATCGGCCTGAGCATGGTGTGAACATGTGAACACGAGTCTTAAGTCTTTGGCAATTCCTTAGAGTCTGGTGAAAAGTCAAATAGACCATTAGTCACTGCCGGGTTATTTTTTTGTTTTGTTTTGTTTTGTTTTACTGTAATTCTGAACTTTATTAACCATATGGCCACCATTCTCACCCAAATTGTAGCATCACAATGCCTTTTGAATTCTTCGGCCAGTCCTCAGCAAATTTTTATGAGCATATGTGCCATGACGTGTTTTATGTATGTCAGGCTTATACTACGTATAAAATATAAATCTCCGCAACTGCTTGACTGATCCAGTTGAAATTTTGGAAGAACTATTCTGTCTTGTTCAGTACTGACATGATGATATTACGGATATCCCCGCCATCAGCCAGTTAGCTTTCAGTAGTTAGCAGTTAGCTTATTACATGTCTAACCTACGGCCCGTTGGGACAAAAGTTGAGTGGTAGGTTTATATATGGGCAGTGTGCTGGTGTGTAGCTGTTTGTATTTTATTCTCCTGCCTTATTCCCCAGGCATGAACACTCTCATCGGTTATGATCTTGTTCCCGAGCCAAAGATTCTCGACGCGGCTCTCAGAGCTTGCAGAAGGTTAGACGACCTGGCCAGCGCTGTACGCATTCTTGAAGCAGTTAAGGTGAGCGCCTTTTTGAATATGATGCCTGTCATTTTGTGCTATAATATTTACATGGTACTCGTACAACTCAGTGCATCGCATGATAAAGAAGATAATATAGTGAATTCTCTGCAGTGCTTTAACATGATGGTCTTATTGAGTTCATTTCCAGAAATCATTTTGATATTATGAGGTTTTACATTTTTAGTGGATTTTCAGGTTGCTTGGCGGATGTATGAGCTGTTGGCAAACAAAGGGTCTTTTTAAACAAAAGATTGCTTTAATATTAACGTTCTCCCTAATGGGAAAATCCTGGCATCTCTCTCCCATTAGAGCTGGTCGTCTTAAGTTTACAGCCATTGACTTGCTTATATTTGATCATTTGCGCGATTAGTCTTGAGGTTAATTCAAACTTTAGCATGGTTTGTGCTTCCATTGCACATAGATTACCAGCAAACGTAAACACCTGACAGGATGATCGATATGTTATTAGAGCTGCTCAGAAAGCCATATAAATAGCTCACAATTTTACAAATAATGGTGAATATTTCCTTTAAACAAATTTATATGAACTACTTTTACAAAATGGTAGATCTAGCAAAGTCCTTCCTGTTACATGAACTAACACTAATTTGGAAACCACTTTGCATCACTTGTCAATATAAAAGTGGTAAGATGTAACCTCATCCACTTGTTAGACGCTTCTATCCAAAGCGGCTTATAAGTGACGCACATGGCACGTTTGAAATCACACGTCTTTTAGCTTTACATAAAACTGCTGAAGTAAGAGACATGTGTCTTTAGGGTAGATTTATCTCAGCCCCAGATATTTAAGTTGGTTTGTGCCGTGTCGCCTGTTAGGTAATGATGTCATATCTCTTATAATTAGTGCTTGGGAATTTGGATTCTAATATTCCTTTTCATAACATTATCCATTAAACCGGTGACAATTACCAGGTAGGTAACTAAAATGGTTTCTGGGGGGATTGTATTTGTTTTTCTTTTGATGCATGTTTCATTCTATTCCCCTCATATTGTACTTACCTGCCTTGTTTGAATGCTGTTATCATTAGAAGGGCAGATTCTGACACCTAGTACAGGATGGTATTGAGCACTGTGCTTCAGATATTGTTTCTGAGTCTTGCCTTTTCATGAGCTCATGATTCATACGCGTTTTACTCAGTGAGGGTGTGGTTAGGGTTGGGGTTTGTGCTTGGATTGATGTAAGGAATGAGAGAGGAGATTGATAATTTTCTAAGTTTGTTCCTGACCCCCTCTTGCAGGAAAAAGCTGGCCCTCACAAAGAGATCTACCCCTATGTGATTCAGGAGCTGAAGCCCACACTAGATGAGCTGGGCATCCCAACGCCAGAGGAACTTGGCATTGACAGAGCATAATATCAGCGTGTAGGTACAGTCAAGGGCATAACTTTGGTTTGAACATTGGGCGGGTTGAGATCTTCACCCGTTTAGGGAGTGACATGATTATTGGGAGGGATGTATTAGCCAGTTTTGATCATTGGGGGAGCTACAAACCCCGCAGCCCCCTGTAATGTATGTCCATGGGTACCGTAGTGTTGTCACAGTGCCAAAATTATGAGCACAATTACCCCTTTAAGTATCACAATACCAGCACAGCAACGATAACAACACAGAAGGTCAAGTATTGTTTCTGGAAAGTTGTGCTCTTATGTCACATCAATGATTCGTATCACTGCGCTGAAGAAAAGAAAAATAAACACGCTGGCACACAAGACTGTAAACCGTATTTCTACCGTTATGAAACTCATCACTATTAATCTCCACCTCCAATATTAATAGTGAACGGATAATATGGAATAAGCACCCAAAAAGGTTGCGTCAGTTTCTTCTGCTATGTTCAATTCATCTGCTCGATAAACATGCTTAAAAAAAATAACTTCTCGCACAGCGCATCGTGCTTGATTATCTAACTGCTTAAAACAGTGTAGGCTAATAACCTGTAGGTTTGGGTGCTAGCTGGATGACGTCAACATAGCCTGTCTCTCTGCTATAGTAGGAGATGTTGCTTTATTATTGTTATAAGATTTTTTGCATAAATCACTGCCTTGAAGCTAGGAAGATAATATTTAACTAGCTGACTTTTTAAAAGCCTCACGGTTTTTTTTTTTATGCAGAACACTTAGAGCAGATCAGTCACATGTGCTAGTTTGCTGGAACAATATGCTATATAACATAGCAATTCTGATCATTTTCAGACATGGTTCAGATTTGATGGTTAGCAAATCGTGACATTTGCTGGAATAGAGGCTTGTCAACTGACAACCAATAAACTCTAAAATATGTACTATATTTAAACAGTTGGATTTGCTTGAGAATATAGCGTTACCAATGTATGAAATTGTGTAATTGGTACAGGTACTAAAAATCTAATGCCGAACAGCTTTCAAAAATGTTGTGCCGCAGTACCTTTTCAGTACCAGTATCCTGTGCAACACTAAGGTACGGTACCAGATGGCCGCTGGCTTGCAGCTGAAAGTCTTTAATATCAAATGTGTATCAAGTTCTCAGGAATTGCATGTTTTACCATGGTGACCAAGTGTTTTAAATATTAAGGAACATTCAGGTGTTTCGGTAATAAGATGCTTCTCTGATTTATGGTTAGCCTGCAGCGCTTGATTTGCAAGTTCTAATCCCGTCTCTATTTGCATTCGTTTTAGGATATCTGCATAGTGCGTTCTGCTGATATTTGTTATTTACCGGTAATTCGGTTGTGCTAATTTATTTGTGAACATTCCATGAAGGTTTGGAGATGCGTCTTGTAATTCTTTGCTCTCGATGTCTCGTCAGATCTTCAGAAGAACCGCTGGTCCCACTGCACTTCAAGCCTCAGCCAAGCTTCCTGATCTTCCTGTGACATGAAATCTGTCCAAATGTGTATAAATAATTATGGAGCCCTAATAAAGGACGGTTTATCTTTAAAGGATGTTTGTGTTTGTAGTTTCTCCGGAATCATGTTTGTGTGAGGCGTCATGCATTCAGGTGGTGGAGGTCCCTGTTTTAAAGGGTTATGTCTGTATACTTGGCATAAAAGTCCTTTACAGAAGGTGTTGCCCTCTGGCACTGAAAGTCTTTCTTTCCGCTCTTTGTAATTTTAATGGACAAGATATCAAGGACCAGCTGTTGTTGGAATGGAGTCTGCTGTAGTGGAGTAGAGCTGACATCTCTGCTATTTTCATGCTTTTACCCTCATCCAGTCAGGATCTCCAGCACATGCTTGAGCAGTCAAATGAGCGTGAAGCAACGGAGATGAGACTTGGCAGCTCCAAATGAAGGAGTTTAAGTACCTTGGGATCTTGCTCACAAGTAATGGTAAGAGGCAACATGAGATTGACAGGTGGTTAGGTTCTGTCACTGCGGTTAAAGGGCACTGAGCAGCTCCATGGTGGTGATGTCATTGGACAAGACTGGAAGATTTTATGTATGGGAGGTAGACATGAGGCTTCTCCAAAGGCTTATGTGGGTTTACTATCAATGGTGATACAAGGTGGTTGGAGATCTGCAGACATCTCTGGAGCAGATCCAGGATGTGCTGGAAGGATTATATCTCCCAGTTGAGTTGGGAACATCTGGGGATCCCCTGGATGTGCTGGTGTATGTGGCGGTAAGAGAGGTTTGGTCTGTGATTGATGAGCATCTCTGTGCTCGAAACTGAGTCTGGCTTGATGTTCAAGTTTTCCACATGTCTGTCTCGCTGGCCTTTTACTTGAGGGTGAAGAGGGTGTTGCACACTGGTGTCTGGTTGGGGGTTGTTTACGAGCTGCAAATGACATTTTCAGTGCATAAAATCTATGGATCACTGTTTTTGTGAGTGTTTCTGGTTTAATTTCCTAATTAGTCATTTTGAACACACTTGTGTCAGGCTTTGTTTTACTCTAGGTTGCTTGCTTGTTTGTAATCTCTGAAACATGTTACATCAGACCCCTTATCTCTTATCGAAGGGACAGCTTGTCCTTTTGCTTACTATCCAACCAAAAGGGTAGTTGATTAAATTAGCTAAACAGTAGATGTTAAGTGCTTTTGTGTATATAATTGGTCCAACTATGTTGCAGGACCACTATCATTTATTTTCCTTGAAAATAATGTCATCTAAAATTAAATTATTGAAATATGGGAGCAACAAGTACCTCAGCCAATAAATGATCCATGTTAAGAAGGTTGTTGGTTTGAATCCTTTGGCTGGTAGAATAATCATATCACTGTTGAGCCCTTGAGTAATTCTCACATACCCTGCATTCTGACTCCCCAAAACTCACAAAGAGCAGGATAGGATATCAAAAACCAAGGTTTTCCAATGTACCTTGTATAAATGGCAGATTATCTTATAACAGGCAGATCTGTTAGCCAGTAATTAGGAACGACAAAACGTTTTCTACAACAAAGCATTTTGTGAAGTTACCAGATGTGCCCTTTTTCTGTGAATACCGCTTGCCGACTACTAAATCAGATTGTCTGAAGTTCCTTCTTGACATGAGGTTGCCTCCCGGGATTAAAATTGCAGGACCACTTCCTTAAATGCTCTGAAACCTGGTCCTGCAGGGTTTCAGGTGTTGAACAGATTACTCTCTTTTTATCCCCCCCTTCTTCCAACTGATCTTCTATTATCCTTACGTCTCAACTTAGCCGAAATGTGGAGGTACTCCCCTTTCTCAGTGTGTTGTGCCTGTGGTGATGCTTGGTGTGGAATCCCCCCCACCCCCCGGCTCACTCACCCCAGTCAGCTCACTATCTCCTGCTGTAGAACGTTTCCATTGGCATGTCAGGCTTCAGAGTGGTGCCATAGCTCAGCCAGCTTCAGAATCCCAGCCCTGGATTTGTGCCCAGCTCTACCTCTGAAGTTTGCATTGTATCTCCTCTTTCCTCCAACCAGCCACTATAAGACACACAAGAAATTGATTTCAGTCCATGAAGGTCTGCATGTGCTGCAAAGCCCTTGTGCCCCATCCAGGTACAGAATAAGGAACTTCGCCTGGATATTTCAGTTCTCAGCTCACCTTGGTGGGACATGTTCTTAGGACCAAACAGCCACAAACAAGTTTTGAGCTTCGGTATCTAGGTAACCTTAAATCTTCTATGTTAAAGTACATTTGCCATTAAGTGTAAGTACACCGGAAACTCCACAGTGTAGTGATGAGGTAGAGGTACTGCCTCATGCATTCAGCATAACTCAACAAGGTCCACTAATTGAGTTAACAACCAGTGACGCTCGGCGATCTAGAGGCCACTTCATTAAGAGAAGTTTATCTTGCAGTTTGAAATAGGCCTACCCAACGCTCCGGTCCCCTAAATCCTAAAAGAGAGTTATAGACGGACGTACAGATCAAGGTAAGACAATCACGGCAACAGCATTTACGTCTACGTGTGAAAGTTGGATTTAAATATCAAAATGTGTCACGCTGAGCGAATGCCAATTCCCAACAAAACCGCAGACGCGTCAGCTGCATTGGCCGCCAGAGAGCAGGCTAGACCCATCTTTACGACCCAAAGATTACGGGAAAAACACTTTTGAAAAAATAAGGCTATTATACGCGAATACTCGTATAATTTTTAGAGCCAATCGGTAGGCTGTATTCGACAAGTACTCATTTAAAGGCTTAATTTAAAACCTGCATCACTAATAATAAAATTGTACCTTATGTTTATCTACCTTTAGCAGCAATGCTATTTGTATCTTTAAAGTTAAATGTTTTCTAAACAACGAGCAGCATCCCGATTCTGCCTTCATGCTGAGGCTTCTTCAGACACTAAACGTTGCGCCGTTTAGATAAATACGACGTTTCCTGTTCTTAAGAGGATGTTTTTTCCCCTGTAATGCGATGCAATCCTTTATTCTTGAAATACCAATAACAAAAGAAAACGGTGTATGCCACATCAACTATCCTATTGTATATACACACCTGCAGCAGTACACATGATAATCGGTGGACGAACATAAAGGTCGCAATAAAATAAAATGTATAATAAAATATAATTAATTCAAAATATTTGTCACTTTAAAATCCACAAACTACATAAAAACAATATAAGTTTTCTGTTCTATCAAAAGTCGGGGAAAATTTTTACAAAGTACTAATAAAAAGCAGGCTATTGAATGGCTTTAGCAATGAAAGAACGAAAATAACTCAGACGATCTACTTAATACCCCAAATGGTAATTATTAACCTGCGTGTGCTCTGTGTAGGCGCACCCTAAAGCAGGGGTTCGAAGGCGCGGACGGGTACTGATCGATCGGTTATTTCATAAGTTTAATCGTTTCCAGTTTTTTTTTTCCAGATAGACACGTGAACGTGACGGGTCGTAGAAAACTGAAAATATATAGTTTATCATTGGAGATTAACCAACCCCCTCCGCAAGACCACCAGCGTTCTGCAGCCCATTTGTATACTGGCCCCGGACCGGTACCGGTGCTCTGACCGAAACCCATATCCTCCTGAGACCCAAGGAAAATTTCAGGTTATTTGTGATTTTCTATGTCTTTGGAGGAAATAAAACATCTTACAATTTAGATTTTTTCAAATTTATTTTCTCTTTAGTGTACAACAGGAATAAATAAGTTTTCTTACATCAGTGAAAAGATAGATGCAAAAATAAAATGTCCACTACAGAGGACACAAATGAATGGCCCGGGTCTCAGGAGGCTATACTAAATGATATTTAAATTGCGAATATGATGATGATGAGACCCATGCATGTCACGTATATCTCGCGATCAGTCTCTGGGTTTGTCGGTAGCTCGCCATGTGATCTCCGTTCATTTGCATAAGTCCGTAATTATTCAAGCTGTCGGTGCCGCTGGGGAACTTGTTGCTGTCACGGGGCGGGCCTTAGATGCGTGCTGGGGCGGGGGTGCGCTTCAGTGGCTGAAAAGTCGAGTAAAGGGTAGGGAATCCTACGGCGAAGCACTGCGAAATGAAGTCGCGCTTTTCTGTCGATAGTTTTTAAACATTATTATTATAGAGTGGCGTATTTAATACGGCGACAGAACCTTGCGCCTCATCGCCTTTCCGTCGGGGAGAAGAAGGAGGGCTGAAAAGCCCGTGAATGAGCGCTGCTCCGGCGTGGTGGTTTGTGACTGAGAGAGTGCCAGCAAAGAGGGAAAAGGTTAGCGCAGGAAGCAGGGATGGTGGACAACTCCGGCAGCAGCAAGGCGCAAATGGTGAGTTTAACACGGCAGAGGTGATGGCTCACGGCAACAATCCAGGGAGGGGGGAAACGGCTCGTATTAGGCTAAAATTCAGTTATATGAAAGAATCTCTGTTCCTGCGGAGCAAAATGATCCAGTATCATTTTTTTGTATTTATATTCCATTGTCTAAATATTTTTCAAATATCAAACAACTCAGTGTAACATTGTTTCATTTTTACTTTTAACCCAACAGCTTCTGTTACTATCAGTACGGGGTCCGGCGTTTATGTTGAATCGGCAGCCTACCTGAAAACAAAACGTGCCCTTGTTAATAAACTGGCATATTGTCAGTATAATGAGATTAAGGTGGCATATGGCTGCCCATTGTGTTTTACAGGATTAGCGAGTTAAGGGTTTAATTGGCGCATAAATTGTGCTACAGTATGCTGTTTCATTCATCTGCGCTTTCTGGAGCCGCGCCATATGCTTTTGGTTATCCCGTGACCGTTTTATCGGCACTTACTGCGGTGAGCTGGAGAGATACTGTACAATGAAATAGGCCTACGTACTGGGAAAAAATGCTTTTGATTTTTGTAATTGGGGTTGTTTGTTAACTTTAAATATATTTGCTGCTTTTTCTTTTTCAGAAGTCTGCAATAGTAGCCACAGTTGGATGATTGTTTATGTAATAAGGATGTTTTGTAAAGGAAAACATGGTGATCGACAGTGTCGCAGCCATGATTACTTGGACCAGAGCCCTGACACTAAGTTGTATCGACACTGACGTGTAGTGTATTTGATTACAGCTTCTTTAGGCTTTGAGGGTCGTCTGCTGATTTCTTTACATGAGAAATTAAAATACAACTTTACTGCCTGCGTTAAAACTTGTATTTTAAAAAATCGTGATGCGAGTTTTAGCGCTGCTTAAGTTTGAGATCAAACGTGGAAATGTATTTTTTTTGTTTGATTTTAGTCCTGGGAAAAGATGTAAATGTTTCCTGTTTATATAATCTATCTAACTTGATTTGTTGCTTTATATAATCATAGGCTATTATCGTGAATGAGTACCTTTCTATATGTTTTGTTCAAATTATGCTGCGGTGTTTGCAGCCTTTCTAGTTGGACCTTCATCGGAGATTGTTTTCAGAACAGCGGTTGGGTAAATTACTTGTTCACTCTGTTTCTTGATTCTTGCTAGTTAGTTAATTGTGCCCCTAAAACGACCTTTATGCTACTAGAGATATCCATGAGACGTCTAAGGAGATGGCTAATTAAATCCGAAAACAGTTAATTATCAGAATATTCCTGCCAGAAATCTGAGCTGTCTTTATATATTCAGCATAACACAAATGCTATAGGCCCTATATTAATTACTAACACGGGCCTCTTGTAAAGTATCTCCACCTTTCCAATAAGGAGTTGGTCATTTTGAAAATGAATTTTAAAACGATTTAGAAAGGATTTGTATTTGATTGATTTAAATAAAAACGTTTACAGTTCGATTTGGATAACTTACAAAAAAATAGGTTCTACACTGTGATAGTCATATTTTGGCTAATTACAATGTTGGCAATATGTAGATATACAGACTGATCAAATGATCTCATTCAGACTAGGCTGATTTTGTGGGGAAATCTACTGAATATTCATTTAGGAAAATGACATTGTGTTGGAGTGAGTCAACAGGGTCCTATATGATGAATCATTTATGCTATTAGTGCGTGTTTGTATCTGGGTGGGGGATGGGTACGACTCAGCCGAGGTATAGCAGGTGTGCCGGAAAACATTTTCTGTGAGGTTTCAGTTGATGTCGGTTTGGGGTAGGTGTCTTGTTTTTTTCCCCCCAACATTGTTTCCTCGAGATCTTTTCTCAGAGTTTCAATTCGTATATTAGCGTGTCAGGTATTATTGGAATTGTAGGCCCCTGTGAGTGTAATGTCTCGTAATAGCCTAAAGAATCCATGTAAGCGTTTAATATTGTCTTGAGCATTATTCCCACCTGTGTTTATCACCTTATAAATC
This sequence comes from Mormyrops attenuatus, assembly GCA_026777985.1. Classification (NCBI taxonomy): domain Eukaryota; kingdom Metazoa; phylum Chordata; class Actinopteri; order Osteoglossiformes; family Mormyridae; genus Mormyrops; species Mormyrops attenuatus. The sequence continues at coordinate 2,941,879 of JAODKC010000021.1, read as the reverse complement.
AGGCAACCGTGTCAGTTTTCTCTCCTGTACAATTTTGCAAGCTTTTTCAATTATTGTAAGTTATGAATTTCCCCACCGGCCGTTTAAAAATGACAGGCTACCCGTGGCAGTATCATGCAGTAAATTAAAATATCATGGCACACCCTATCAATATACACATTTTTTTAAAGCCCCTTTCCCAGCAGTCCTGTCCGGTTGACAGTGTTCTGCAGCTCCTACGCCGACGAGGCTCTGTACTCACAGGCTTGTCCTTTAACTTTGCTGCAAAATGATAATCATGTGTAGCAAAGATTAATTAAGGCGTCTTTCATGGTGGCTGTATTTTCCACATCATCTGAATGAGTGTTTTCCCCTGAAACCTGTACATATAACCTAGATTTCATGTTAGGATTGATGTATATATTTACTGTAGCCTTTTTCTGTTGATCACATTCACTCCCCAGCCGAAAGCTCTCAAATTCAGTGAATGTCATTATCCGATTCCCCATTAATGTTTTTGCAAATCCTAATAAAATTTTTGTAGAAGTAGGCAAAGTTAAATTTGGGGGGGGGGGGGTAGAATAGGGTTTGGTTCCAATAAAAGATTTGAATCAAAATATTGTGGGTGTTTATAAAAAGGTGAGATTAATGTCCATTTATTGTTATTAACAATTACAAAACAAA
>JAODKC010000021.1:2908962-2920486 GCA_026777985.1 Mormyrops attenuatus | reverse complement strand
TTGTCGGATTTAAGGTACCACAGTTTAAATGGACTTCATATTCGTTCACTTACATTTTGCCCAGACTGCCTTAAATCCGACAAGTTACCCCGATAAGCCAGTAACCCCGCTTCATAGTACAGGGCCCAGGTCATGGCAGAAGGAACTACAAATCCTATCATCACAGCTAAAAAGCCGTTCTCAGGTTAACTGCTTTCACTCTCTCAACTATGAATATAATGTTTATAGATATGGCCACTTATGTCCTACTCCACTCATAATCTGTGTAATTAAAGCATTTAAAAATGAGTTGTGTGATCTGTGAGGCAGTCGTTCTGTAGTTGTCTGGAAGAGGCCAGTGCTGGGAAGGTATTTCTGGGCTGTGTACAAACAGTCGTGCTGGTCCTCAATTCCGGTTCCTTTCCTTGTATCCATCTCCCTTTCTGCAGCAAACACCCCAGTTTTGTATCTGACCCCAACTCCTTTGTTCAGTCATAATTTAAATAACCTTTCACAAACTGCAAGCGCCCGCTTCTGTGTCTTGGGGTCAGAGAATACTGTCCTCTTGCCACATTTCCAAAGAGCCAGTGCTGATGGAGGTGGTGTCTGATGTTTTTGGAAACCTGGCGACCCAGAGATGCCTGCAAGGCCTGCAATTGTTCTACGGTTATTCTTGGGAGATCCAACCTCCCCCTTATCCTGGGGGGCAAAATGCATTTGTGTCCTCTACCTGTCAGGTTTTCAGCTATTCCATTCTCTTTTGAATTTCAGAATAATTGTCCTGCCAGTGCTCAGTAGTACATTTTAATCTTTGGTGGATCTTCTTGTACCCATTATCTGATTTATGAAGGTCTGTGAACATCTGTCTGTTTTGAATTGCCAGCTCTTTTGTGTTCTCCACGGTGCTGGATGACAAAAGGGGTTTTGCTTGTGTGTTCTCATTTTTCTATTCTAGTTTAACAGGAAGTGATGTCGTAAGTTTCTTAAAACGCAGATGAACTTGGACAAGGTGAATATATTTGGTTTAAATTTAGTCAGTTGTATTTCCAGTTTTTTGGGCTGCCATTAATTGTAAAACTTTTTTTTTTTTTGGAGGAAATTGATTTTTAATTAAATGAATAAATAATTTTGTTGGTTTACCCATAAAATACAGTATTTTGTCACATATTGGCATCATGAGTTGCTCTCGAATGCTGTTTTTCGTAGATTAGTACATTTCCTTTCAGGGGTGTCAGTAATTCTGGGGCCTTCTTCATTCCACATCCTTACGTAAAGGGGCTTCCCGGCTTTGATTGGCTATCGGCAGTGGCATTGGTGCCAGTCACCGTCGGCCGGCCAGCCTCCTTGCCGCCTTGGGGTGATGGGTAGATGGCGGCACACCATCTCTCCATCCTCCTGCGTGAGCACACTTCCAGTTCCGAAATGCAGCTATGGATGTAGATGTGTGCATTAATTTAAGGATGATACATTTCACCTTTAGCTTGTCATGCGGCCGCAATGGGTTGAACTTTGAAAAGCTGAAGGAGAAGACGCTCTTCATGAAAACATCCTTCTGTGTGGTGTGTGTTTTTTTTTTTTTTAATTTTTTTTTATTTTTGTTCCTGGTGACCGCTATGGCAACTTATCCAAAACACTAGTGCCAGCTAAGTTAACAATGGGCATGAAGCCGTGCGAACAGAAATCACTTCCAAAACGTGCAGTTCGGGCGGGTGCCTGACGAGCATGGGCTGCTGGTGGTAGCGCTGGTTTGTAGAGATCAACCCCCACCCCTTCCCCTGCTTTATCTGCTGCTCATACATGCTTTTTCTCCATGGCTGTCACCCAGTGCTGCCATATACCCCCCCCCCCGGTGTGATGGTACTGGTGATTAAGGTCAGATTAGTCGGGGCCTATTTAACCTCTGGGGATAGAGTAGGCTTGGGTTACTCTTAAAGGGGCTGTCTCAGTTTTCACGTGGGTCCAACCTTTTTAATTCCTCCCTATCGTTCCAGGTGACCCCCCTGAGTTGCCTGAGGGATGGGTGTCACATTTCTCTTATGTTTTTCTTTTTGTTTGTTAAAGAACCAGGTTTAATCTGATAGGCTAGAGTCTAAAAGCCACCCTGATCTCCAGTGGCTGTCTTGCTGGGTTTGGACACGGTCAGAGCCGCATGGCGTCTGGGAGGATCTTCACGGATAAGGTGCTGAGCTCCACATGCAGCCATCACCGCCAGCTTGCTCCTCTGTGTTTATTTCATTCTCATAGTATCACGTGTTGGTTATATTTGGGAAGCTGACACATGCTGCGACGTGGCAACAGTCGAGTGGAATGGATTAGTCCTTTGTGTGTGATTTCCTGATACAAATAATGCCCACAGTGCAATACATTATTGCAAGCTTTCTTTGAGTATTTCCTGGCGTAATGTAGGTGGTGACTTTGCTCATGAAGGGGAGCGATGCAGCGTTGCAAGTTCCTGCATAGCCGTATGAACAGTCCCTACTGTAACACTCAATTGAAAAAGCTAAATATAGATATGCATTATTTAACACTTTATATGAAAAGCCTGAGCAGTAGGGGAGGGGCCGGCATTCCCACTCCAAAGACGGTCAATTGCCAGCCCTCTGTGAGCTTTACCATGTATGTGTCTGCGCTCACATTAAAAATAATACGAGCCCGGCTGGTCGTGCTGTCGCACGCCGTTATATGTGAATGGGAGGCACACGGGCTGGGCCACCTGCGGGTGGCCAGGCAGTGATTTGGCACTGATGGCCGTGGTGTTTGGGATTGAGTCTGAGGGGGTGGGGATCTGATGCCTCTCAAGCCCTACACTTGGGGAAGTAGGGCCGGGTGCTGATTTCTGGCTGTTTTGCGGCAATCGTGGCTATAATCGGTCACCTTCCGACTGATTTTTAACAGCAGCAGGATCGCCGAGTGTCTTCCGTTTACCGTATACCTGCATGCGGAGTTGCCCGCAAACAAGAAGTCATTTCAGAACACTAGAAAGGTGAATTTGGGGCAGAGCATTTCTTGGAGGGGGCGGTCAGTTTTGTAGTCCTCAGAATTTTGTTAATGTTTGTTTTTGCCTGCCTGACTGACTGTAATGTCTCCCCTCTGTGGCTTCCTGCAACGTCGTTTACACATTGGGGGGTTTAGGGGTAACGGCTGTGTGAAAATACTGTGGGGCTGCGGAAGCTTTCATTTCCTGCTTCCTGTGACCAATCTGTCCTTACAGGACAGCACCGCACTTTCCTGATAATGCATGGAATGCCAGTAATGTGAATTCTTGGATATTTAATTTGCCATCCTGGCGCTTGGCCCCGATGCATTGATTTATTAGGGCGGTCTTTAATGTAGGCAGCTGTTTTGCTCTAAAAATAGGTCAGGGGTCAGATGTAATGACCTTGTTTTTACAGGGAGGAAGAGTATTTCAGAATCGGCAGGGTGGGGGAGGGGTCCACTTTCAAACGCCACGCCATAATTAGTGCCCGTGTTCCCATCTCATCTGTCCTTACATTCAGCTCTTTATTATTTTTATCCTCATGCTCCCATAGTTGGTATCTCCCGCATAACCTTGACATCACCGCTCCACGGGGACCTCTGATCTGGGGGTGTACCCATCCCCTTTGGGGTGAGGGCCGCCAGACCCACAGCTCTGCTCAGGCTCCCTGAACTCTCCGGACGGGCAAGTGCTGCCCGTTCAAAGCAAAACTGCTCCTTCGAGAGCCGTTCACAAGACTTTCCCGAGTCCGTGACCTCTGACCCCAAAAGACATTAATCACTCCGCCCGGCTCCGTCCCACAGGGCGACATGGCCAATTAGAGGCCGTTTCAGTAGCGCACTAATGGCCAGTGACGTGATCTGAACGTACAGGGAGCCAATCCCGTGTGAAGCTGGCCTCTCAATGTAATTGCAAAGCTGCTTTATTGGAACCAGATGAGGTAGCATTAGAGTTAATATGACGGTGTCACCGTTTTTTTTTTGATGTGTCCTTTAGCAAATTAATACAGCGGCATAAGAATAATCCCAAAGAGCGTACTCTCACATTTTCAGAGGGGTTAATATAATTTTAAAAGTGTGTTAGCTGTTCATCTGACGCACCCCTCCCCCCATTAACTCCAATAACGCGTCTATTCCGTCTGTAGTCACTCCGTGGTTATGGCAGATCAATGGATCATTATCAGCTGCATCTGCTTTCGCTTAACACTTTGGTACAAAGTCTGTGCAGAGAATGACAGGCCTAGCTTTTATTCAGCTCTGGTAATAGCCGATTGAAACGGTTCTCCATCCTCCTGCGTGAGCACGCTTCCAGTTCCGAAACGCTGCTGTGGATGTAGATGTGTGCATTCATTTAATTAAGGATGATACATTTCACCTTTAGCTTGTCATGCGGCCGCGATGGGTTGAACTTTGAAAAGCTGAAGGAGAAGACGCTCTTCATGAAAACATCCTTCTGTGTGGCTTACTGCTGACTCGCGCTTTAATTTGTACATCAATAACCTCTGGTCGACTCCTGACCCCTGCTGCTGTTGTAATTGGTTGATGTGTGATTGATGTGTGATGCCTTATTTAATAACTTTCTCAAGACACTTTTCTGGCTCCTTTTATGGTTTTTCCAGCATGTTCTCTTCTGGAACGTTCCATATTGAAGCCCTGTATAGTTTCTGATACAAGCAGGATACTTGGTTTAATGTTTGCTCTGAACACCTGATGCTTCGTGTTGTGAGCTCTCCCTCTCTCTCCTTACTCTCTCCCCTCTCTCTCTCCCCTCTCTCTCCCTCTCTCTGTCCCTTTTCCTCTCTTGTTCCTGTTCTCCATTTGTCCCTGTCTTTTTCTCTTGCTCCCTTTCTCCCTCCCTTGCACACTCACTCTCTCTTTCACTCTCATTCTCCCTCTCTTGTGCACTCGCTCCCCCTCTCTGGATGACATCAAAGAGGGTGGTTTGATTGCAGTCTCAGCCGTAATGTAATTAAAGTCCCCGATCTCGGGGAGCCCCTGTGGATGACTGTTCAGGCACGGCTGCTAGCTTCCCGCTGTCTGTGTTTGCGGCAGCCGAGCCCTGAGGAGTTGGGAGGCCTCTTCTTGTGGCTGCACTTTGCCGGCAGGCCGCTCCTTTCGACACCAGAGACTTTTAGCAAATAAAGGGGGCAGGCCACTTACCGTGCTTCGTGTCAGCTTCAGATATCCAGCATGGACAATCTGCATAATCCAGTCATTTAAGGGCCCTCTGGTTCCTCTTCTCATTTATTTAAAAGGGAAAAAATGTCTTTCATTGCAAAAAGGGGGGAAAAATCTAATAAAGCCTTTTGGCTCGTTGGTTGAGTAATGGAATAAATTGAATTAGTTCCACTAATTAATCTTGACATATGGGAATGTGTTATGGCAGATTGAACAAAAAAATAAGATTAACTACTTAATTCCATAATAGTATAAAATCTGCAGTTATCACTAATATTTGTTCCGTAAAAACCTATGCGGCACACACCATTTCAACAACGAAAACCTTTTTGCTGTTTAATTGTGGAAAGCTATTTGGCTAGCTGACAATCTTTTGATCATCTTGTTCCCGGCATCCAGTGCCAAATTTGGCCACATTCATTTTATTTACAGATAACCTATAAATAGCTTCTGTCAGTGGCCTCCAAGCCACTTGATTGAGGCGTCTGCCATAGAACTGACTGCCAGGAAGGAGCCCTGGATTTGTGATGGAGATTTTACAGTCCGTGTTATCTGTGTCCCAACCCCCAGCAGCAATACACACGTACGGGGAGCAGACGAATAAAACAAACAGGGGTAATTATAGGCTGTGGGCCAGGATGGGATTAAATTAAAACCTGAAATCAGTGATAATCTCAACCCAAAGCCTATAGCCTCTATGATGAAAAGAAACATTTAATCGGACTCCAGGTTTGCAGTGGTCCTGGGATCGGTTGACATTACAGCCTGCCAGCTCCCCCGACAGAACCGCACACAAGCAATCGCCACCCCCACAGATGGCCATGGGGGGGCAGACACATGGGGGCTCTGCAGCTTTCTGGGTTTGCAGGTTGAGCTTCATTATAGATGCCTAGACACCCCCACCCACAGAGTCCTCGGCTACCTGGAGGATCAGCATCCGCGAAGCATCTCAGGGGGCGTTGTCGGAGCAGCGAGCTGCTCGTTGTGTTTTAATCCTGACCGTTCATACCTCCTCCCCACCACTGCCGTCTTCGGGCTTTGGTACAACAGTGTCTCCACAGCTCCGCAATGGCTCACCCTCAGGTCTTGTCCCCCCGCCCCCCCAGGAACCCCCGTCAACCGCATCCCAATCATGGCCAAGCAGGTGCTGGACCTCTACATGCTGTACAAGCTGGTGACTGAAAAGGGCGGCCTGGTGGAGGTAATCAACAAGAAGATCTGGAGGGAGATCACCAAGGGCCTGAACCTGCCCACGTCCATCACCAGCGCGGCCTTTACACTCCGCACGCAGTAAGTGCTTATGGGAAATTACCAACAATGCACTCTGATTTATAGCAGCCCAGTTGTAATCCTTCTAAGGAGTGACTTTAACTGCAGGCATTTCCCGTAGTCTACTTTGCAGTTAATTGCAGAATTATGGTCTGGAGCCCAGTGTTGGATAATCCTCACTATATTCCAAAAATTTCTCTGGCGTTTTAAAACTGCGTGGTGTGTAAAAACGTGTAGTGCAGTGGTTCCTAACCCAGTCCTCGGGGACCCCCAGACGGTCCACATTTTTGCTTCCTCCCAGTTCCCAGCCAATCAAGAACAGACTGGGTTGGGACTGGGTTCTCCACAGACTGGGTTGGTAAGTACTGGTGTGGGATATCTGACATGTGTGTCTGTGTCTGTGTGTGTAGGTATATGAAGTATCTCTACCCCTACGAGTGTGAGAAGAAAGGACTGAGTTCTCCTGGGGAGCTGCAGGCGGCCATCGACAGTAACCGGCGAGAGGGACGACGCCCCAGCTACAGCACCGGCTTGTACCGTTTCTCCACGTCTCCAGGCACCGCCCCCCACATCCTGTCACCCCCTAAGATGCACCTGCCCTCATTAGGGGGTGGGGCTTCTGGCGGGCCCAATGGGCTGCAGGCGTCCCCTGGCCCATCGCTCAAAAAGGTCACAGGTGGGTGAGATATCGGTCAATCCCCATGCAGAATTCCAGAAAGCTCTTCAGCTGAAGTTCTGAACTTTTACCTTTTTTGGGGGGGGGGGGCTGGAGTTGAGAAATTGCTTAAAAAGGCAGGATTCACACACACAGAGCACTTGAACTGCTTGAATGTCCATATTTTTCCAACATCAGACCCACAAAAATCAGTAAATCCTGTACAAATATACCAAGTTAGACAGTGGGGCTGTACTTCACTAACATAATTCTAGTGTGGCAGTTAGTTTAGCTTGAAGTGGTGCATTTCTTGGATTAACATCTATTTGGTTTATTGTGAACTGGTGTTTTTTCAAAATGCGTCTTCTCTAATTCAGTCATAGAGCTGCGAATCTGTTTTGTTGTAAAAGCCTGCCCCCTCTTGGACTGACTCGAAAATGCAGCTATTGTTTCCTCCCAGTTCCAGTGTGTCTTAGGGTCAGCACCTTTAATGACTTTAGCTTACAGGAAGCTGGCTCAGGAAGCTGTGTCCCGCTCGCCCCCAGCCGGGTCATTAATTCTCTGAGCCCCTCGCTGTCCAGCTGTGTTTCACGTCGGGTTGAGCCCCTGTTTTAATCTCCTCCAGATGTGCAATCTGTCGTCCTGGTGTTTGATTAGCGATAGGTGGAGCGGGTCTTCGTTTCATTTGGGTACTTTGAGCCCCCAATCTCCATGTGCTTTTGTATATATCATATAAATTCAAATCTTTGTCTGCAGTCAGCCTAATTTAATTTTTTTTCACACCTTATAATTGTCTTCTGAATCCCCCCCTTTGGAAATACAGGAGTCATTAATACCATCAAAACTTTTCATACCCGTTTTACTTGAATTCTTCACTGACATAACGGACTTAATGGGGAAAAATAGAAATTACATTTCAATGTCTAACTGGTAGCAGAAATTGAAATAAACATGTTAAATCTCATTTCAAGCCAGAACATTATATATGTTTAGCTTTTGTCACATGAAGTATTAAAATGAGTAAAATACCCGTGGCTATAACTGAATGCATAGTTGCTTCAGCGGAGCATGACAATGATTGTGTGGCGTGGGCCCTCGCTGACCCCCCCCCCGACCAGACGAGGCGCCCCTCTCCATGCTTCCCGGCCGGCTGCCCGTGGCCATGGCGCTCAGCCAGCAGCACTTGGCCCGCGCCTCTACTCTGGAGCAGCTGCGTGACAAGCTGGAGACTGGCGACGGGCCGGAGCGCAAGATGGTGCGGCTGGCGGAGGAGCAGCAGCGGCTTATGCAGCAGGCGCTGCAGCACAACCTACTGGCCATGGCGTCGCAGGTGCCCATGGGGCTGCAGCTCAGCGCCACCAGCCGTGGTGAGATCCCCCTCACTCCCCCCACCATGCATCTCCTGCTCCTGGTCTGTCCCTGCGTGCTCATATTGTCCTATTGTCTCCCCCCCCGCCATTTCAGAAGACAAGCAGGACCTGGCGCTAAGCATCACCTCCACTGGAGCCGCCAGCATCAGTGTGTCTGTGGAGGTCAATGGCACACTTTACTCCGGTAATACATCAGGCTGCCTGCAGAGGGCAGCAAGGACACCGCAAGCCTTTTAGTCTCATTATTCTCAAGTTCGAATACAATGAATATAACTAACACTCAAATGTATTTGCAGCACTGTTCTTAAGCGGTAGTCTGAACAGCAGCTTAGTCGTCTTCCCTGTTTTTGCATCATCAAATTGACCTACAGTACTGTGCAAGTCTTGGAAAATGTTAAAATGATCTTCATATCGCTGTAAAACTATGATGTTATGCCTGTCAGTGTGTTAGCGTAGCCGTTTCAAAACCTCAGCGAAAGTTACCCCATTATTTCCAGCAACCATCCAGTACACCCATGCATTTTTTTGACTCAACCACAAGCACACCTAGTACGGCTAATCAATAGCTCATGAAATTTTTAACTGATTAAATGAAATGAGCCGGTGGTGACATTTTTAATAAATACATGGAATGGCTGGGGTGGCTCTGAGGAGAGGTTTGGGAACTGAAGCGGTGTTCATCTCGCCATCCAGCAAGATATCAGTGACTTTTTGGAGAACAGAAGAAATTTTTACTAGTTTTTGTTACTCTTAATTTGCATATTTTCTAACGTTATATTGTCTTTTTTTTTTTTTTTTTTTTTGTTCTGAGCAAATGTCCACTTATTACCCAGATAAATAGCTTTAGGCATTTTTTTGGACTGCCTAAGATTTTTGCGCGGTATTGCATGTGTGTTACATTGCCGAATGATGATACGCTATAATATTATCAGTGTTCGCTACAACTTGTACTGCCTGAGGACTTCTAAGTGAACATATTAATCAAAGAATAGTTCATCTTTTTATTAAAATATGATTTTATACACTGAATTAGCTGCCCCCTGCTATGTCACGACGTCATATATGGGTTAAATGCAGAGGACACATTTCGTCGTCGTGTGCTGTGGTGTGTCAACAATGATCACTGATCACTAAATAAATATCTCCCTCTAACAGGAATGCTGTTTGCCCAGAGATCTGCGGCAGCTGTCAACACATCAGCAGCAGCAGCATCCCCGGCTGGTCCCGCTGGGGCTTTCGGAATACTCTCCTCTGCTCACAGCCCCAGCCTCTCCTCTGCTTCCTCTTCCTCCTCCAAAGGGCCCAGTTCTGCTGAGCCCTCTGCTGGTGGTTCTCCGTAGCTACGGGCAGCCCGGTCAGCTGACCCTTGGGTGAGGTACAGCGCCACCCAGCTGGGAAGCCACGCATTTCTCTGAATGATCAACTGAATTTATGGAAACGGAACTGATGCACAACAAATACCTCATTGCCCTTGTCAATACGGTCTGGCCGTACCTCTGGACATCAGACTATATACTTGCTTGCATACACAAAGAACCAAACACACAGATACTCCACACACACATACACAAGACACTCTAAAAGGCTCACTGCAGCTGAAAGTAAACACTCACTGTATAGCCAAAATTGACGACAGGTACTCATAACTTGAAGTTTTATTTAGTTTTGCCATTTATTTCCTTTGAATATACGATTTTAACACACATTTGTCTGCTTTACCTCAAATAAGAGTTTTTTTTAATCCAATACTCCTTCTATACTATACCTCAGGGACAGTGATACACCTGTTTTTAAATAACAGGGTTACTTTTATATTTAATTACTCTTATCTCAGCAAAATATATCCTTGGCCAGTACCGTACAGAATAACGGCTCAGGACATTTTAACCTTGAAACTGAGGGGCTCTGACTGAGAGTGATTGTTTAATTATATAATTAAAAATGGATCTTTGATGGGAATATTCTCTGCCCTTCATCTACCCATTACGTGCTCAAAATAATCTCTAAGCAGAAGCGCTGATGATTCCAGTTGCATAAACCCGTTAGAGTTCAGTCTGGCAGAGCCCCTTATTTGTAAGTTGTCCAAGTTGTCTGATGATGATCTACTGTGACTGGAATCTGCAGGCAGTGTTGCAGGTGGCCATTTTTTGAAAAGCTTTGCTCACTGGAGTTTCAAGATGCAATACCATACTGCGCCTAATATAAGCTCCCTGTCAGCGATTACTGGGGAAATACTAATGAATCTTGTCACTGCTGTTTTAAAGGAATGGAAAGTTTCACATTTAGGACATTTAGTCAGATGCTATACACAAACCTACCAAATCACCGTGGAATGCCGGGTTGGCAAGGGCCTAGTAGGAGGGGGTTACAGACACCCGTCCGTATGATGTCATGCCCATTTAAACTCCCTTGCATCCACCCATCCATCTGTCCCTTCCTGTAGCGTCTGTCAATCATTATGAATAGGGTAGAGGAATGCTTATAATGGTGCCATGCGTTTTTACGCTGCGTATTACATATATGGGGAAAAACATCTGAGTCAAAATATCTCAAGCTCAAGACCGGATCTTTGTCTCGTGGTGGGACCAGGGATTTGTGTGAGCGACCGTTTATACATTTCTGACCTCAGGTTTGCCTTTCCATATTGGTAAAGGTGGTGTCTCAGGAATTACCGAGCTGTCTCCATGGACTCACTGTTTTCAGGAAAAAGAGTTTTTTTTTTTTTTTAAATAATGCACGGCTGGATAAGACCATGCAAAGAAATACCTCTGGCAATCTGACGCATCGCTTCTGCTGACATTTCTGGACGTTTGAGACTGGCAAAAGAAGATGAATCCAGTGGTGGACATGTTCATCAGGAATGTGCCCCTATTAATGTGAGATGTTACACAAATGAAACGTCTGATTCTGCTACAGTTTGGTGGAGCTCAATCCTCCACTTTTTGATGTCATCTTCAGACTATTGTGTAATTGAATACCAAAGACCAGCCCATTTTAAAAAAATGTAAAAAAAATTATCATCCCAGGGGGGGGGGGGGGGGGGGGGGGGGGGGGGGGGGGGGGGGGGGGGGGGGGGGGGGGGGGGGGGGGGGGGGGG
>JAODKC010000021.1:2889793-2899875 GCA_026777985.1 Mormyrops attenuatus | reverse complement strand
GGCATGCAGACTGCTTCTACAAACATTTGCGAAAGAATGGGTCACTCTCAGGAGCTCAGTGAATTCAAGTGTGGTACTGTGATAGGATGCCACCTGTACAATAAGTCCATTCATGAAATTACCTCGCTACTAAATATTCCACGGTCAACTATTAGTGGTATTATAACAAAGTGGAAGCAATTCGGAAGAACAGCAACTCAGCCACGAAGTGGTAGGTCACGTAAAATCACAGAGCGGGGACAACGCATGCTGAGGCACACAGTGTAAAGTAGTCGCTAACTGTCTGCAGAATCGATAGCTACATACCTCCAAACTTCATGTGGCCTTCATAATAGCTCAAGAACAGTGCATAGAGAACTTCACGGAATGGATTTCCACGGCCGAGCAGCTGCATCCAAGCCTTACATCACCAAGTGCAATGCAAAGGGTCAGATGCAGTGGTGTAAAGCACCCCGCCACTGGCCTCTAGAGCAGTGGAGACGTGTTCTCTTGAGTGATGAATCACGCTTCTCTGTCTGCAATCCGATGGACGAGTCTGAGTTTGATTGTTGCGGCCCAGAAGTGCAGTCCATGTTAAGGAGCTGGGACCCGACAAGCCCAAAATAAATATCACCCAGCCAACTAAGGAGAAAGTTAAAGCCCTGTATTGTATTGGATACCATTCCTTTCCAAAGCATAAATGGAGCCTAATATAGCTGTAAATTGTTAATTTACTTTATCTGTGAAACTGCTGATTTTGAGAAGGAAATTAAATTATGATTGTGAAATTGTTGTCATTTTCTCACTGTTCATTTGAATGCTTATACTGGACTAGGAAGGGAAATCTATTGGTACCTCAGCCCCCCCGAGAATTTTTTTCACCAGCCGCCACTGGATGGATGGAAGTGTTATAGCATTAACTTACCACTAGCCCCTTGTTATCACATCCACTTGTTTATTTTTGAAATCCATGTTCTGCCAGTCTGACTTGTAAACTTGCACTCTCATGTCTGAAGTAATTCGTGCCCTTAAAAATACGGTACATATTAAAGCTGAAGCGTGAAGAAAAAAAGATGTATACAGTTATTCAGTGTTGCGAAGTATTCCATATATTCTGAGTGTGTAATCATTACATTATCTAAGGGTGATTTGAAAGAGAAGTAAAAATATCTAGGAGAACATATTTATTTGTGACATATACTATATAAGCCAATGAGATTAACTTTTCCCATTCTTTTTTTTTTCCACAAGAAAACATATATTGCATCAGTGTGTCAGTTTATATGATAATGAAAATTAACCAACTTTTATGGTAAAAGGGAGCAGATGTAGTACGAAAAGTTTAATATTTTCTCAAAATAATATATTTTTAATACTTTAAAAAATATTTATAAATGACTTGCTTGTGTCACAAATTCATTTTGTTTTGAATGATACTTGGCCCTTTAAAGCTTACACCAGGCTGGTTGAAGCTTTAGATGTGTTCTTCAAGCTGTTGTGATTGCTCATCCTTAAATGTAACTACACAAGATCCCTTTCTCTGTCCCTGCGCAGGTTGTAGTCAGGTGGAAAAAGTACTACCCAGTAAACATATTCAAGGCTTTTTGCTGCCCTCAGGTGGACTTTTCTTGTCATTAAAACTCGTGCCACAGAGTACAGTACGATTTCATGTATGCACAGAAAGAAGGAAACAGTCACTTATATTTTGAACGATTTTATACTATGGAAGAAATGGTTATACTTCTACAGCAGCTTGACATATATTCCTACTTTTCAGTAGATATTAGATTATTCTCTCAGATTTTAGAAGTGTTTGTGCTTCTTTTGATTAACTGAATTTAGTTAATTGAATTTGGATATGAATAATACAATAAACGGATTGCCACTATTAGACATCTTTATAAGGAACTTTTTTTAATCATATAATGTAGCGGTTAATCAATCTTATTTTAGTTACTTTGTACGTTCCTATAGTACTCTACAGTTGAAAGTCTTGAGCTTTCTCTACATTCCTGACATAAACTGTATTATATCCCCATCTGGCTGAACATTGTGCTTAAATTACTTTACACAAAACATGACTGTTAACTCAAAATTTAACTAATTTTCTATATAATACACTTGCCTTGAGACAAGTATATAAAATAATTGCAGTGAGGCAATAGTGAGAGGCAATTAAAAAATCTCACTCCTAGTTTTTTTCACATTAAATTCCTTTGATATTACATGCTTAGCTTTAGAAAAATGAGAGCTGAATGCGTTTGAGAGTTGAATGGGCAATTAACTTTCTTTCTGCACTGCTTGTCTCTGTCTGCTTTATTATATTATGATAAAAGGCCTGCTGTTTTAAACCCTGTTTTACAAGCTAAATCATTGCAAATTTTATTATATTACCAAATGAAAGATGTGTCAGACAGTTCAGTGAGTTGAGGGATGCTGTATTCCCTTTCAGGTATGTTCCTGTTTCCTTCTTAAGGTTTACAAAGCATGAACTATTTGAGGGAGATGGTGTCATTACCTTCCACCCCCTTTCCTTTTAAGGACTTCACAAAAGTGAAACTGTGCGGTTTTGCGTTGCAAAAGTGATGCACATACATTTTTTTTTATTATTTAAAAATAACTAAATTTGAATCAAAAAAGACTTGAATTTGCACTGTATACCCTCAGCGTTAGCAGATGTTAGGCACTCCAGCGACCCTTCAGGGACACTTCAGCAAAACATCGATCATTGCCTGTGGCTGCATAACAGTGGGGATTTGAGGTTACTCTTTATTCCATCATTCATGTTAATAGAGCTAGTTGAGCAGGGACTGCAGTAAGGCGGTGCTTGTTAGATGTGTAAGTGCGCATGAAAAACATTTTAGTTACTTGTGAAACATTTAAGAATGGTGTATGAAGGAGGTGGCTAGGATTGGGGTTGGAAGTGAGGGTAGGGTAGATAAGTAGATAAATGCAGGGGAATAGTGATTGGGTGTAATTTGTGCTTGGGGATCACCTCCATGTCAAGGTAGGCATGCAGCCAACCGCGATATATATGGAGTTGCGGGACTCCAGCTGGAGCTGCCTCAGTCCTGGAGCAAAGGGATGTTTAACTTCTGCAATGTCGAGTTTGCATAACCTCTTTCACTGTCTTGCAGCTGACAGGCCAATTCATTTGAGCACCACCCTCTCCGAGGTGACGTAGCCCACCTGCTCCTGGGTGGTGCACTGCGGTCGGCTTCCTACAGCTATCCCCAGGATATGGAAAGGCACAGGTGGTACTTAAGATGAGGAAGGGGGCAAACCTGCAGCTCCCAGATGGTAGCTTTATCTGTGAGTGGGCCTGCTGGAAGCAATATGCTTGAGGACGGCCATGGAGCCTCCCTGGAATCTGCATTGTTTCGGCACCATGGGGGAGAATTACATTCATTGGGCTGGTTTACAGGTCTGCATGTAGTGCGAGTGGGAGGATGAAAGTTACTTTTATCAAGCTTCTCATGCATAAAAGAGCAGCACAATAAGCTGTAAGATATTCTACTCTGCCTCAAAGGTTGAAATGGTCAAACTGGGACCAGCACTGGGTTTCAGGCTGTTATCTTTTAGAAAAGGGGAAAAGGATTTATGTAACAACTGACACTAATTGGATAATGAATTTTGTCACCCGGCTTCATTCTTTCCCAGTAATCCCCTCCATATATGTATCACCAGATAGATGTACATTACTGGTTGCAAATAGAAAATTCTGGAAACACTGAATATGTCAAAAGCTTGAGTACACTTGCTTGAAACCATAAACCTATACATTTATTTGTGAATAGAAGTGGAAGTCAAAGACTAATAAATCAATATTTTAAATGTATTTTAGTCCTGCCATATATTTCTAAGAGGCAGAAAGAGTGAATTCGTGTCTTCAGCATTTGTCTTTCCTAATGTCAAGCATGGAGGAGACATGTCATGATCTGACATTGCTCTGCTGGTCTCAGAGTTGCTGATCTATGCTAAATTCCATGGCAATCTCAGGTAGTATGAATATGACAACATAGGCATGCCATTTCATAAAAACTACAGTTGATTAGGCAGTCCATTTTTCAGCAAGATAATGATCCATGAAATACCTGTAACTGTGCCAGAACTATCCAGTGAAAAAGGAAAGTGAAGGACATCTCAAACTGATGACCTTGTACAGGCAATCTCCAAGCTCATTCACCTATAACTTGTACAGATTGTTGTAGATCATATTTATAATTATTTAACCTATCTGTATAAAATTTACTAGCAGAAAGAAGCGCAGAAATAAATATATAAACGATATCCATCTCCAATCCTCCATCTATCGAGTGTGGTGCATGTCAGATCCGTGTCTGGTCTTACTAGGTTCTTACGTCGCTGCTGTTAAATACTTCTTACGCTTGTATCTGAGCATCCCTCGGAAGCTCAGCCTAGCTGCACTTATGCCTAGCTGACTCCTTGACATCATGTATCTTTGCACTGTACTGTTTGCTTCACAAAAGCTTCTGCTAAATATTTGAAAAGCAAAAATGTAAGTGTAAGTCCCAGTGAGACTCTAGTCATTCCCAAGAAACAGAAAGCACAAGGCAGGGGCGTCCTGGAGAGAATGGCAGTCCATTGCAAGCCATTTTAAAAATTCCTAATTATTGTTCTTTTATGTTCTAAATATTTAGAATATTTCAGTATTTTAATTGAAAGGTATCATGGCCGCTCATTGGCCCTGTGATCTCACACCTCCAGGGCTACGGGTGGCTATGTGAATCTGTATCTTTAAACTGAGTGATTAAAAGTATGTGCCCTACAATGTGCCCCGCAACCGTGAATGGATTTTCATATAAAAGCATTTATTGTGTTATTGGTTGTGCTGACCACAAGAGGGCAATAAACAAAAAATATGGATTTCAAAAATATTTACCACTTGTACAAGTACACCTATAGGTACTTTTTAAGATACGCACATATACAAAGGCGAGAAGCTTATAGCTTTTACCAGAACTACGTCCATAATTGAATGTGGGCTTTTGCTACATATTCCATCGTTCTTCTGCAGTCCAAAGACATGCATTTCGATTACTCAGTGGCTCTGGATTGCCCTGAGCTCAATAGATTGACAGCCTTTCAAAGTGTGCCCCTGCTTTTTGTCCTGTGTCCCCAGAGGTCACCCCCCCCCACCCGACCTTGTTCGGGTGTGAAGGTTGGAAGATATATGATTGATTGAAATGGGATTATAAGAGATTTCTGCAAAAATGCTGCAGGGTAGGTTCAGAAGGTGGTGCTGGTTGCCTTTAAAGGTGTGGTGAATCCTTCAGTGATATCATAAGTTTTCACCCAAGTGACTCAATCTTTCAGTTTATGTCATGCTCTTAGCAATGGCCAATAGGTGGCTGGTATACGAAAAGGAACCAAAACAATGTTTCTAGACAAAATGTATTATTATTAGTAGTCTACTCTTGTTGCTGTTGTAGTTAATATCAATAATTTAATCCAAATAATAGAAAGAGGAATAATGACTATATATCTGTGACAACCGCCGCCACCAGGGGGAAACATTTCCTTAAATTTACCCATTTACATTATGAAATATGCTAGTTCTGATGATGGTGCCTACAGACTCCTTGAGGTTGATAAGCCTGAAATAAACACGAAACACAAAAGACCAAAAATTTCTTTATCAAATTATCCCTAATAAAAAATACATCACCTTACATCTGATCAACCGTGAATGAAGAATTCACCAGTAGGGTATGAGAAGATAAATGTAACTTTAATGATGGGTAAAATGCTGTTTCATCATGTTGGTGTTAACACCGCATATAGTATGGCCTAAATCCGTAAATTTTTTTGTGTTTAGTATTATATGAGTAGTGAGTTTCATAAAAAAATCCATATAAATCCTGTAACTGCCTGAGCTTGGAGCCTGTCCCAGACACAGTACAGGGTACACTCTGGACAGGATGTCACTCCATCAAAGGTAAGAAGACCCAAACTGCAAATGCAAACAAAACAAATGGTGCAATCACAGTATTCATTAGTTCTGTGTCAGTGTAAGAGTAAAGTTAAGATTCACACTTAACTTACAAATAACGCACAGGTGCCCTCTGGGTTCCCAAGAAGAATGTACATGTACCTGTTTTGCTCATGCTTTCATTCAAAGCCACATGTGATTCTGACCCATTTGTACTGGTGGATGTATTCCCAGAAGTACTTTCTCAAAGATACTTCAGCAGAACCTCTCCTGGGACATGAAAGGGCATTAAACTGCCTGCTGTCCATCTCTTCCATGCATTTTATTTTATTTTTTTTTAGCGTATACATTATTTACACTGTCACTAGCTGGCTAAGCTAACGGCCTGAAGCTTGTCAAGGTACTGCCTCTATGACACTGCTGAGATTGAATCAGAGTCGCTGAGACAAAGGAGTAAGAAAATTATTTGTGACAGTTTTTATCTGAAACAGTGTCTACAAATCAACTCTGCAGCACAAAGGATCAAATCACAGACATTTCTAGAAATGCCATTAAGTAGCTGATATGTTAGTAACCAAGTTGAGTCATACATTCCACTGAATTGGTTTCAAGTGTGGCATGATGCCATAACGTTTAAAATAAGCAACGCCGACACTTGTAATAACTTGAGAGTAAATAAATCGTGCTTATGAATAATTCTTCATTAGGAGTTGATGTTCCACAAAGACCTTAAAAACTGCAGCTGTCACAAGTGGGGACAGTTAGAACTGATTTAAATAATCTTTTCTAATATTTAGCAAATGTGATGTATATTTTACTTCGAAATACAAGGACTGAAGAAGGTGGCAGTTTGGAGACTCTGAGACCACAGTTTGCTGGTGATTCCTTAATTTTAATCAAAATTAATCTTTAATCTCTTAGACATTTATTTAAAAACTCACTATTCTCTGGAAAGAGAGAAGCTGGTACTGTAACTATTCCACAGCCAGCTAAATGTCACTGTCTCATTGGTGGCCTTGCTAGAGGTTGAGTGGCATTGAAGATTGGCGGTTTTCTGTTTGGTTAAGCTATATGTTTGCTTTCATTTAATGTAGACCACCCCAGACTTTATGCAACTGTAGCATATCTGTGGTTTAAAAGAGGAATGGATTATTTCCCTTTTAATGAGTGAAAGGGCTGTATTTTTGAAGCAATGATTTTGGTTTCATTTATGCTGAGTAAATGTGTGTTATAAAGGTCAAGTTTCTGATTTGTCAAAACAAGCCATTTAAAATCAGCTGAATGATTGTTTTTTAACGTTATCAGTAAGTATTAGTTTTGATCCTGGGATAGATCAACACACGATGTCTTGGCCTTTTACTGTGGCATTGATGTGCATAATTTGATCACTCTGAATATCAACTTGTGACTAATAAGCCAGCTATAAACATATAAACTTTAGCCGAGTGTTAAAATATATAACTATGATTACCAAGTTCTAACCCAATGTTTTTCATTCATCATTTTTATCTTGTTTAGTGGTAGTGGCTTTTAATACCTCAGAAAAAAAATCCAGTGCACACATGGTGAAAAGGTGAAATTAAATGAATAAACGCACTACAATCCTGCATTGGACAAAAAATATAGAATATGGATGGATATAATTAATTTATTAAGTACTATCATAAAATTTTAAAGGTGATCGAATTCATTGTTTAACGTAGACACAATTTTGATGATTTCAATAATTATGTCATAAAGGGAGTGGGGACAGCTACAGTATGAATGAGTCTCTGATTGGGTGTTGAAAATGTGTCTGATTGGAGGGTGAAGAATGAATACGCATCTGATTGGATAACCCTGCAATTCATCTAAGGCATAAAGCATAGTGTGCAGTTTTTGAAAGAAAGAAAGAAAGTAGCAACTATCAGCAGGAGGCACAAACCATCTCCCCACTGTCTGTTTATTCTGCTGAGAATTAAAACACAGCTTGACAGGGTCCCAGGAATGCAGCTCACATTAGGAAAGAAGCCAGAAATTCTGCACGGGAGCATGGCAGGGGGTGGCAGTAACCCACTGGGAGACCATTAATTTGTCTGTCCTTTATGGATCCCTCTATCTCCCACAAGCCAGCTCTGCACAATGCTTCCATACTGATGGCCACCACCCCCTGCTCTCATTGGCACAAGACCAGGGTTATCTCTATTAACAGACATTATAATTGTTATTATAACATAAAAAAATAGAAGAGAAATCAAACAATGGCATTTTACAGTCAATCAGGTTGCCATATTACATACGACTTTAGCGTCGGTGCCTTTTTGCACATCCATTCACTTTCTAACCACTTATCCTGGTCAGAGTCACAGGGCACAAGGGAGGGGGTCCATTCTGCATGGGAAGTCAGGCTTTGTACATACATGCATATGCTCACGACAGATAATAAAGAGATGCCAGTCAGCTAACTGCACACCTGGAAGTGTGAGGAAACTACAACACCCTTAAAGAGTATAATAAGAGTGCATATATCACACATAATGCAAATTAGTAAACAGCGGGTGGCCATGTTGAAAAAGTTGGTGGAAGAAAATAGCACCCCTGCTAAAGTATACCTGTGTTTAATGGTGGATTACCATAAAAATGGCATTCCAGACAGTGGTGCAATCTTTAATATAATGCCCCTTTATACAACAGTACTTCCAAACATAAAGGCTTTGTTAAGTCGTTTGTTAGAACAGAGCTCCTATGGCTTGGTGGCTGTTACGTTTGCAGTCTTCTACCATTCACTGTAGATCTGGGCGATTGTTCTATCTCATGATGCATTGTGTGAGGTATGAATTCAACTCATTGATGTTCTACAAATATCTTCTTCTAAAGGACAGTTCCATTGACCAGGGTACTGAGAACATTGACTGAAAGTGAATGTTTTATTGTTATTTTTTTCCTCTTTTTTTATCTGCCTCTTGCAAGTAGCACTGAAGCCAGAGATCTCTTGGAAATTCAGGCACTAGCAGTTGCATGTTTTGCCATCTGTCCTTGAACAATTAAAAGTTTTGCGATGCTTATCCAGTTAAAATTTAATGAAAGTTTTACAATTACATTAGGTCTTTCCTTCTCTGATGCACATCAGCCTTGAGTTTGAAGTCATTTACAAGTGATTCATTCTGCTTGTTAAAACCAGAGTTATAAACAGCAACAACAGTTATCTGGAATATACTGTCACCATAGCTAGAAGATACTGTTACTAATATTGCAATTGTAATAGTCAGGTAAACAGTTAATTTTACGACAGCTATTGCATATAGAGATTAAATCTAGTGTCCTCATTTAGTGTATTAGATATGTATAACACATGATGTTGTAGTACAGATCATGTCCTCAGACATCTCATTCCCACAAGATGGCAGTGTATTGCCTCTGTAAAGCTGTCAAATTGTATTTGTCTCATCAAGACTTTGATACCATCATGATTCAGTAGCTACACTTCAATACTTAATGCATGCCATTTATATTATATAATTATTTTAAGTAGGTTAGTCAGCTCACTTCTGGTTTTAGTAGTGTTACCTAACTTACCTTGTTATATGAATCGCTGCATAGGATGTCTAGTTCTCAACTGGTGCAAGCAGTGCATTCCACAAGACTTACATAAGTCAAATTGTGCATAAAAATATATCTTCCCATACCATTTAAGACACCTTATACCAAAAAACACATAAACCATAATATACTAGCAATACATGCTAAAGAACACATATCAAATAAATGAAAAGATAAAGTGTATATGTGTGTCCATAAACTCCCGTATCTCTATTTTTTGAGCAAATCTGAATTCACTTAAGCCAGTTTTACGTCAGTCGAGAGATGCGCCTTATATAAAGGCCTACAAACCTATCATTTAAAGCTGTCCTTTTCAGGGATACTGGAAAATTAAGGGATAAAAGTAATATTTTATGCAGAACTATTAAAGGACATCTACATGAAATGCTGCCGTGTGTAACTACAGTAGTTTCTTCTTCTCCTTCTTCTCTAACACTGAGATTCATGACTTATTCCCCCTCTTCTTCCTGGTATTGCTTGACTTCCCTACCCCCGGCGACACGCGGACGATTGGTGGCTTTCCGGGTCGCTCTTCAGAGGTGGGGGGGGGGGGGGGGGGGGGGGGGGGGGC
>JAODKC010000021.1:2829926-2889693 GCA_026777985.1 Mormyrops attenuatus | reverse complement strand
CTTTCCCATTCTCTCTTCAGAGGTGCCCCCCCCCACCCCCCCTCCTGAAGGGGCAGTTACTCCTTTGTGGTCTATTGATTGTACAGCAAAGTCAATAATGACCAAAGTAAATTAGACCAGCTAAATACAGTGGCCCTCTCTAGCTACACACAGTAAACTCAATTTTCACCTGTCACACTTGGCCATGCTGAATCGCGATAACAACGTGTTTTTCTTTGATTACGGTAACATAAGAAAGGAAGGAAAAGCATCTAGACAAAAACAATCTTTCAGTTGAGAAACATTGATCCTCTCACCTTCATTTGTACAGACCAATTTGCTAAATAAGCCGTGGAGATAAATGTAATATTTTATTTATTGCAATTTTACTTGTGGAAGATTCACCTTGTGGAAGATTTCCCACAAGAATGGTTGTTTACCTAATGATTTATAAAGTATATTTTTCCACTTTACAATGGTTTTAGTTACTGGATATGTGACAGTTTCCAGTGCAATCGGCAGAAAAGAAAGAGGGTTAAAATCTCTCTAGCTACTAAGAATTAAATGATCATTGTTGACACACCACAACACAAAACAACAAAATGTGTTCTCTGCATATAACTCATATGTGACATCGCAGGGGGCAGCTAATTCAGCACCCGGGGAACAGTGCTTCGGGGCAGAACCTTGCTTAGGGTACTTCAGTGGTGCCTTGCTGGTTAGGGATTCAGACCTGCGATCATTCAATTACAAGTGCGCTTCCCTAACCATCAAGCTACCAATGCTCACCAATCACAGCTATGTTTGCTGCACATTTCTCTTTATCCTCCAAAACAGGTGCCTTACACAATTAATATGACTTCTTGGCAGGAAGATTGTGGCATTTCTTTTAGTGCTATGGAGTAGCTTGCCTCAGTAGTTTTGTATCCGACTTCCTCTGAAGGTGTTAAACAGGGACGCTCACTCACACACTGAGTCAAACTTTATAGAGCAGTTTGCTGTCTGCAGCAGCAACGAAAAAGGCAACGGGTGACAAAAAGCGGCATAAACAAATAACAATGTCACAGTAATGAAGACCCACTACAGCAGGGAAAGTGTACACTTTTCAGCATGGAATGAAACTATGTTTCTAGAGAAAATATGAAGAGGATCTAGCTGACAGTACTAAGTATATATCACTAAAGACATTCTCAAAGAGGTTACTGCTCTATGTATTGCTGTATACAGAGTAGAATAATAATAGAATAATAGTAATAGTAGAATAATAATATCTACATAGGTAAACATATATAAATGGTTATCAATAAGAATTCATTAAACATCTCTTTTAACTTTTAATATGCAGACATTTCATATCTATGAAAACATACAAATTATATGGACTTTTTGAAATTTTATATCTTGTCATAATTTTTCCTCATTACATAGATTATTGATTGTGCAATTAGAAGAGAGAAAATGTAGGGTTGGATGCCAGAACCAGATTATTAGTGTTGTTCCTTGTGGGTATATGATTGATCTGAATGCTTCATTGCTATAGTGAGCCAAGTGAAAAGTCCCATTATCCGGGTCCAGCTAATTATTGACTTTGATTATTTGTGTTCTTGAGAGAGTGCCACCACACCTACCTGCAGGCACACAAATAACAACACCTTTAATAGCTTCACTCTCCAAACTAATTGCTACAAATGGGAACGTGTTCTACTACAAATCCACATTTTTAGTGCTAGTTTTTAGAGTTTTGATACTTACTGCAAGTTCACCTGGAGAGTTAGCATTTAATAACATTGTTACATACCTTAAAACCGTCATTCCAGGTAACTGTAGGTTGTCTAACAGTTTCAGAAATGTAAGTTAATGTATTGCAGAACGTCATCTTGCAATTTTGCAAGGAATATCTTATCTAGTTAAGTTTAACAATAAATGATATGATATAAATAAAACCATATTTTGTTTCATAGATGTCAATACAAAAGGAAAAATTATAGCATTTTATTAATCCCTGTGTGTCTACCACCGTCCTGGGGTCCCTGAGACATACAGATGGGTGGGGACAAGCTTGGGGATCACAGCAAGTGATCAGGCCCCTATGGCACCTGTGGACCTGAGGGTCAAGGGCCTTGCTCAAGTCAATGTGACTATTCTGTTAAAGCACAAATCACAGACACGGAGGCTTAACCTACAGAACCACACACCGCCAGTTAGTAGTTTGTAGGTGTCTTATATGTCCAGTTAGAATAAAGTAGTATTTCCACTTAAAAAACAGTGCCTCACTTTTTGTTATGTAATAATTGCATTCTAATTTGTATTACAGAATTGTGAAGCACATATAACAACAATAGTACAGACTGACAGATTGAGTGAACGTGATAGCAAATAACTATGCAAAAGATGTGTAAAAGCTGTCTGTGATATTTCTGTGGTATGTGCCAAGTATAGTGAAGACACACTGTTATACACAGAAGGACACAAAACAGTGTGGGTGTGTCACGACAGGCAGACAGGAACTAAAGGAGACCTCAATAGGCAGGAGACAGGGAGCTTTATTTTGGAGGCTGAGCAACCAAATCCAAAGTCATACTCAGAAGGGAGGAGCCAGGTAAGTCCAAAGCATTGGGGAATCCATCCAACAGAGAGGTATGAGACCGGGGCAGGAACATCAGATGGTGAGGGCAGGCAGGGCAGGAGCAGGAAGGACAGAGGTAGGCAAGGAAGCAGGACTAGGAACAGGAAAAGGCTTGGTCAGGGCAGGAACAGGCAGGACCGGGGTATGCAGGGAGGCAGGAACAGGAAAAGGCTGGCTCAGGGCAGGCAGGGCAGGAGCAGGCAGGACCGGGGTAGGCAGGGGCAGGAACAGGAAAAGACTGGCTCAGGGCAGGCAGGGCAGGAGCAGTCAGGACCAGGGTAGGCAGGGCAGGAACAGACAGGACCGGGGTAGGCAGGGAGGCAGGGGCAGGAACAGGAAAAGGCAGGACCAGGGTAGGCAGGGCAGGAGCAGGCAGGACTGGGGTTGGCAGGGAGGCAGGGCCAGGAACAGGAAAAGGCTGGGTCAGGGCAGGAGCAGGCAGGACTGGGGTAGGCAGGGAGGCAGGAACACGAACAATCTGGGTCAGGGCAGGCAGGGCAGACAAAGGTAGGGCAAGAACAGGCAGGGCAGAGATTGAGAGAGAGAGACAAGAAACAAGGTTAATGTATTGCTCGGTACGGCACATAAGTCAACCATACTTTGCAAAGTGCATGCGCGATCTGCTTCCTTTTATAGTGCAGGAGGGGCGGGGAGCCATTTTCCTGCTAATGCATGCTCCCCGCCCCTCTGGGCGTGACAGGTTGTTTGCAAAATGTAACTCTTTAATTGGTCCAATTTACTGCAAATATCCACTCCCAAAATATATGGTAAAGACTGGAATTGAGTTTTCTGGCTAAATGGCAACAGATGCATAATTTTAATGTGCAGTAGGCTATTGTTGAAACCACTGCTAGCTATTATATTTATGCACAACTCAATTCCACTAGCAAGCATGTTTAAAATAAAGAAAAAAGGAAGAACGAAATCAATACAAAACTTCAAGGCAAAATCTCCTTTGCATACTGGCCCTTTGCCTTACAAGAAATACTGAAACCACAAACTCTCTAAATGGCAGGACAGCGGATGATTTATAACTGAAGCATTTGCAACGTGCCAGTTCCTAGATTTTTTATGGTGCTAAATGTACAAAAGTTAATTAAATTAACAACAGCTGACTACATATGACTAGCACAAGCATCATAAAGTTACTGAACAAGTGCCCTTATGATATTCTCACATAAACAGGTGTAAGTTTGTCTGTATGCATTTAATTTCCCTACTGAGTTTAAACTATACATCATTTAACTCTATTTACACATACAGTAAAACAAGTAATGAGATCGATGTCTTTCATGTTGGTATTCTTCCTTAAAAGCATGTAACTAACTAAAACACAACCCTTCTCTGATGCACCATAAACCCTTAAAGTCACTTACCACTTTGCTTTTTCAGCCCACAGCCATTCCCTCCCCCACACTGATAATATTTGTTTTGCATGTAGAACTTTGCAGTCATGCATGTCTTCTGCAGCACTTACTGAGGTCGTGCATGAGGAGCTAGTCATATACCTCATGCATGTTTACAGAATTGGTCCACTTGGGTACTATTGTACATACAATATATCTTTGCCAAGGTGCAGATGACCCATTTTTACACATTTTCAATTGGAATGTCTTAAACTCATCAACATAAAGACAGTGAAACTTTAAAATTTAAAAAGACAACCTCAGGAATATCAGCATTTTTGTAAACAACTCCACTGTGTATAAGTTCTTGATTCCTCCTTGCTACCATAAAATAAGTTCATAGCTACTGTTGTACTCATTATCCTTCAGCTGTGCACTCTGTGGTGCTTCCTGATCATCATTAAATAAATCACATCCTAGGAAACTGCCCCAAAACAGGAATATTTTTATGACAATGACATCATAGCCAGATAATGGCAGGTATTTTTTCATACAAACCTGTTTTCATGTGCATGCATTTTTTCGTAGCTTGACAAAGATACTGCTATTAGCCCTCATTGAAGCTGTCAATTTGGAAAGCTTTATTGTTCAAATAAGGGGATACATTGCAAAATCATGGCATACTATGGCAATACAGTCCATGTCTGTCCAGTTTGGTTTCAACAAAGGCAGAAACTATTTGAATGAAAGAATTCAACTTAGCTAGAGTAACTTGATATACATTGAAAGGGCCTGCAGTTAGCTTTAACTGAGCATTCCAATTGTAGGATACACACCAGCAAACGCTCACACTATAGGTAATTTAGAGATGCTAATTTGGACAACTGCATGTCTTCGAACTGTGAGAAAAATGATTACCTAAAGGAAACCCATATAACTCGGGGACAACATGCAAACTCCACGTACAGAGTGGATATGGGATTCAAATCCCCAGCTTTGCAGGTGTGAGGCACCAGTGCTAACCACTGCGCCGGCATGCTGCCCTATGTGACGATGTTTTGTTCGGCTTTGTTATCTCTGCATTGTATTGGAAGTTGCTGATAAGAAAACTCAGGTTTCTTTTTTATTTCTGCATCTGATAAAATTAATCACAGTTCTGGACTTTGGCCTAGAGTGACTGACTATATAAACTTGCAGAAAAATGGAAATTGGCTTCACTGAAATAGCTAACTTCTGAATTTTCCTTTTTTTTCCAGGGGTTTCCATTTGACCTACTATCAATTACATTTTCTCCGGAACGCTTGGGAAAGGCAAAGTCATTTGTGGCTACTGACAGGTATAACTAAGAAATTAATGGCATACAGAAAACAAATTCAAGTATTAGACAAAGGCAACAAGCCCTTTAATTGCTTTGTTTTAACTCTGGATTATTGATCCCACCTTTCATGAGGCTAATTGTTGCTAGGACCTTTAGCTGTTTCGTCGCTGTTTGGCTACTAGACATCACCAGATTTGTTTTTTGTAATCTGGTTCGGAATTTCTTTAAAAGAGAAAAAGTAAAATCAATTCAGAAAGTCACAAAGAGAGCTACAATAATATCCTGAGATGTGCAGGTCTTGCTTATTTCTGCTGAAGTCAGTATTCGCCATAAAGAACAATGGGATATATAGTATTGTAGCAATGAACTAAGCATAGCACAAAATAAAATGAGTCCTTGTTTCAAGTTTTCCAAATGCTCAATGATCAAGGGCAATGTTGTGTCGACAAATGAGAAACAATAAAATTGTGATGCCTCATAAAAAACTACTAGCATCATGTCTCTGCCTGAGTACTGGGTAAGATATGGCTTAGTGGATGCTATGCTACCTCATTACCTAAACAACTTGACATCACTGAAGAAACAAAAAATCATTGGTCTGTACCAAAAAAATTGTTCAAGAGAATGTCGGGCCATTCATTTGTGAGCAGAAGCACAGCTGGGTCATGCAACGAGACGGTGATTCAAAATATACACTAGTAATTCTACAAAAAAATGGTTGTTACACAGTTGCACTGGCATTTTTGACTTGTATAACCAAAGCACGAACCTAAATTCCACACATTTAATGCCCGTAAATCTACAAATTTAGAATTTCATTGTGACACAGAGGTTAAACAAATGGAACAGAGAGCATTTTAATTTCACATTTATGTTTCTTAAGCTAGCATTTAGCTAGTTTAATATCAATATATTATTCTTTCAAAATGATGCCTTACCTGCATAGACATGGTTACTAAACAGCAGGGGTGGATAGTTCAGGTCCAGAAAGTACAAATCCAGACCAAGATTTTGTTTCAACTAACCAGTTGAGAATAAAGAGTCAGTCACAGGGTGCTCAACTGGATGGTTGAAACAAAACCTCGGTCTGGACTTTTACTCTCTGGACCTGAACTACCCACCTCTGCTAAATGGTAATATATATCTATTAATTAAAATGTGATTATAAAATATTTAAAAGAAATATATCTTTATAATTACTATGTAATATTAAGATGATAGGCATGACTTTCCTATCCTTCTTGCATACAAAACAATCAAGAGAACATTTAAGAGTAATTGAAATATCAGATCAGAGGGTGACTGGACCTAGTGTGCTGGAGTGTTACTATGAAGCAGAGTGCAAACAATAAACTAGTGACCGGCAGGTAGACATCAGCCTAACACTAAGTTATCAGCAGATAGACATCAGTATAATAGTTTGTAACCAGCTGTAGAAATGGTGTCTACTATGATAGAAATTAAACTTAAACATGTCACTGTTTAAATGACATTCTTTCTAATGCTGGTAGCAGCTGGTCTTACAGCTCCATGATCAGATGTTTTGAAAACACTTTGTGACAATATAATGTTTATTATAGATGCAACTTTTTACAGAAAAATGGCACTGCTTCAGTCAAATTTTAAGACTTCTTCCCCTTCCATTCTTAATGTGACGCAATCTTCAGGAAGAAAAAAAAAATCAATTCGCCATTTTGGTTTGTCATTTTCCGACTCACCTACAGGCCTGACAGCCATTATTGTCTTACAGGTATTTGTCTCTGAGGCCAGATTCCCAGGGCCTTCTTTTCATAATAAGCAGTATGCATGCCTTCCACACACACAGCAGAGATTAGAAATGGCTTCTTATGACCTTAGCTTTCAGGTAAGACACTAGGGAGAGGTGCAATGGCTGGTGTCTTTCTGCCCTGCGAAGAGAAAATGGTATCTTATACTGCAGTACTGCCAGTCGAGTAAAATGTTTACCCTGCTATGTATCACATGCTAGCAGCTGCTATAATTCAGCACCCAAGACCATATGTAATATATTCTCAGAATCTTAATTATTGAAGAATTTACACTTTTTATAAATTACAAATTATAACCAAAGTACAAAACACCCAAGCAGAACATTCCAAATGGTCATATGGACGGGATTGGATCATATGGAGTGTGAGATTTCTGCTTATGGGAACTCATACAACCTAACACACAATTTATCTCTCACTCCAATACTGCTTATACTTGTACCTGGACCTTCGTTGGAATTTCAGCCCGCATAGCTGTACTTATGCTTACCTGACTCCTTGGCAGAACATACAGGGTTTACAGAAAGTCTTGGGATGCTAGCTTAATTCAGTAAAAATATTGCAAATATACTGGTTTTAGTAATCTACTTCCCTTCAGGTAAGACACTAGGGAGAGGTGCGATGCCTGGAGCCTTTCTGCCCTGTGAAAAGTAAAATAGTACGGTGAACAAGCAGTTTTGTGATATATTGTTTTATTAGAGAGAATATAAGGTGCATATATATCAATGCAAAGATAATACACACACACATAGACACATCAACTAAAAAAACTCAAGATATTCTCCATATCTTTCTTTGAAAACTCCACCCTCCCGAGTAATAGAACAAACACTGTCCCCCTCCCCAAAAAAAGGAATTACAAGTAAACTGAAGCATTTCTGGTCAATACAATAAAATCAAATAATAAAGCTGGTGTTGCCTATTAGGATTAATACTATTGAGCTTAATTTAATCCTGAGGGAGAATGGTTAAGTAATATTGGATTCCAAATTGCAAAAAATGTTTTGACTGACCATCTAAGGGAGTATTTGATTTTCTCCATCTTGAGAAAAAGTATAAGGTCTTTAATCCAGAGTGACACTTTTGGTGGGTCTGTTAGTTTCCAGTTTAACAAGATTCTTCTTTGAGCTGTAATAGAGCAAAAACTAGAGTATCTTTCATTTTGATAGTTATTAAAATATTACTCCACAAATGGCCAGCTTGATACTAGGTTGAGTCTGTACGTTGCGTGCTTCAGAGTTTTAAACACCATAAGCCAAAAGCATTTAAGCTTAGGGCCAGAACATGTGGACCAGGTTGGCCTTGTCAAAGTGACATCTATTACAAATTTCACCTAGATCAGAATGTATCTTTACCAACCTGGCTTTATAATAGTAGGTACAGTGAACAACATGAAATTGGATTAATCCCAGTCAAGTGCTGGATGTTGTCCCATTGATTGTGAATAAGGCACTTTCCCAAGTACAGTGCGGTATCGTCACTCTGAGTTCCTCTGTTCATTTACATCTAATCTTATCTACTGCCATTTTAAGGGCCATTATAATCATATAGATTTTGGAAATTAGACCCCTTGAATTTACCAGGGTTGCTAGAATAGCATATATTCCTGATTTTGGTAAATCCAGAAAAAATTGTGCTATGCTTACTAATAAAGTGAATAAAGTGACAAATTTGGAATAAATGAGAATTTACAAGCTTATGTTTATTAGACAAAAAATGAAAGCTGGTAAAAGTCCCATTATTATAAAGATCTTTAAGCTGCTAAAGCCCAATTTCTGCCATTCTACAAAGATGGAGTCTAATCCAGCAGGAAGAAACGTGATTATTACAGGTAGGTCGTGTAAGAAGAGAGCTATCAATATAAAGTTTTGTCTAAATTGTGCCCAAGTCCTGAGTGTTGTAGAAACAATTGGACAAGAGGTGTGTTGCGGGATAGAAAGAGGAAGTTTGGTTTGACTACAGCCAAAAGGGATGAAGACCAATAAGATTTTGATTCCAGTTTGCACCAATCCATCTCTGTGGTCTGTGTCCAGTATATAATTTCTCGCATGTTAGCACCTCAGTAATAATACACAAGATTAGGCAGGGCCAACCCTCCCTGCGATTTCTGTCTTTGAAGAAATTCTTTAGGATTCTTACCATTCCATAAGAATGATGATAATATTTTATCTACCTTTTAAAAAAAAAAAATTAAAGAAAGGAAAATATAGGAATCTTGGTAAAGTATTCATTTTTACACAGTTCATTCTCCTTTCAAGGGATAACTGGAGTGTGTTTCGAGTTTAAGTTTGCTAATCAAAGGTAAGAAGCTTTCTTTAAACAAATTAGACTGGGTGTATGTAATATTAATTCCTATATACTTAAATCTTGACCTAGTAATGTGAAAAGCCAAAGCTGCATTTCATAATTGTATAGCTAGGTGGTTAAGGGAGAAGCATTCACTTTTAGAGAAATCTAGTTTGTTTCCTGAAAAATCACCAAACATTTGCAATGTTTCCACTATAATCTGGGTACAAGAAACAGGATATGTATAATAGCAAATCGTCAGCATGCAAGCTGACTTTGTGCTCTATTCCTCCTCTGTGAATAATGTAAATAGAATGCGAAGACCTTAGCTTAATAGCAAGGAATACTACAGCTAGAGAAAATAGCGATGGGCTTAGGGGGCATCCTTGTCTCGTAACTTTTGTAAGGGGAAGGAATTGTGAGCGATTTTTATACGTGGTCACTGAAGCTTTGAGGGAAGCCTATATTAAGCAAACACAAAAGATACATTTTGACCCAAACAAAACTTTTCTAATGTTGCTAATAAATATGGCCATTCAAGCCTATCAAAAGCTTTTTCAGTATCTAGAGAAATAACTAGTTCAACGATTCTGCTGAGAAGTGGCTGATTCCTAATAGTTTACGGATGTTAGTGAAAGTTTGACAGTCACCTGCAAAGCCTGATTGATCTGATGAGATTAAATCATAATGGTATCTAGTCTCAAGGCAAGAAGTTTGGCTAATATTTTGACATCAGCATGAGACTGATAGGAACTGCACTTCAAAGCATCCAAGTTAGGTTTTAACAAGACAGTAACTATACTATTACTTTGGCACATGAAGTCATACTGTAGCTCCTGCACTCATTTTAATTCTCTGGACTTTCTAATGGATAAACCCAACCTGATAAGGTATTACTGAGTAGTCATTGCTATGTAACATTTTTTAATGACCTCTGTTACATGATATCAAGCATCCCCTATAGCAGAGACATTGTACAGTGATATCAATTATTTAGTGATAATTTTATAATACATAAAGTTAGCTACGTAGTAATCACCATGTTGTTTAAAAAATAATACTTGAAGAGTATGAGAAATACTTATAATAGTTAGAATGCTGTGGACGCGACAATGACATTAAAATCTTAGATTTTCCACACAAAATTCATCGGGAAGCCTGACTTTTGATTATGTATTGTTAATGTTGCACTGTCTTGCTATAAAGGGTGTCTGGCATATGTGAAGAACAAATCTGGGTGACATGCCGTCTTCCACGATAGATCAACAGTCATTTGGCACATTGAAATCCTCACCCTGTCTTTGAACCCTTTTTTGCTTTGAACTGAAAATGATTCTTTGCATATTAACCCTTCTTAGTGCGGTCCCTTTTTCAGAGTTTGCTCCTTTCAGAACCCTTTCCAGGGAGACTGGGATCTGAGACAACTGCTTCAAAAATATCCAGAGAGGTTGTGAAGCACTTTGAACTCCATTCCAACACAGTCCAAAGGTAACTGGACCAATTCATCAGTACTTCCCTTCTTAAGACAATTATATCCCATTTTCCAAGCAACTGAAGATCACTTTGTCCTGCTTTCTAGTGTAGATCAGACCCAAAACAACACTTGTTCCCATTTTCAAGGTTTTTGGTCCCAAACAGGCTACAAATACTTTGCCTCTGGAGAGAACACCTTTGCAGATGACCAGGCAGGTGTCTCCCAGTTGCCTGGCTACAGCTTTCAGGAACACAAACTGCAAAGTGATGAGTTGTCTGAAGACACTGCGCAGTGGCATGAACTCCTGGTTTTGGGTGTCACTTGTGCGATTTGTTTCAATTTTGTTGATGAGAAAATATATGTGGTGTGGGGTCTGGACAAATAAAGGGGAACTTTATTTAGAGTAACCCGTTTCACACCACAGGGGAAATGGGTAAGGAAAACAGGATTGTCTTCATGCCAAAAAGAGTGGTTCGGGCCTTGTGTGATAGAATATGAGTGTTTTATATAGGGTTACAACAACAAATCAATAACATCAGTAATAATCGATAATTAAAAAAAAAGCTGACAATGAATTTTGTCATTGATTGGTTGCATCTTTGCAATATGCTACATAAACTGCATATACTATACTATATATGTACTGCAGCAAATAGAAATACAAGCAGTGTAATGAAATGGGTAAACTTGAACAGTTGTCACTAGGTTTGGGCGATATTAAGATAATACTGCTTGCCATGCTGTTTTGAAATCTTGACGACAAAATAAGTGACTTTAAACAGAGATTCTCTACACTCAGTAAAAGTTTTACTACAACTGTGACTTAAAAATACCTCCTAATGTTTTTTAAATAAAGCATTCGCACTTATTTTTAAGCCCTGTGTTTTGGCCCAACTAAGCAATTATTTGATCGCCTGATTAATCGATTCTCAAAATAATCAATTTTTTATAGCCCTAGATCTATACTGTAAATAACTAATTGCTAGTGGGACTTGGTAACTTATTCTTTAGTTGCTGGTTGTCACTGCACTTTATCGCAGCCCAGGAGATCCGTGTCCCCTTCTAAAATCTATGACGGATCGTGTGAAACGAGAATAATTTATTCGTATTATATGTATGTTATTATAATCTCCATTATAAAGGAACTGCTAATAATGAAAAAGACAAGGTAAAAATAACTAAACTTAAGTACAATAAGAACAATTAGAGGATCCATTTTTTTTCTTTGTACACCTGCTCAATGCATCTATGGCCACCACTGAGTAAATGAAGAGGATTTTCACACTGGCCCAGCCACATGAGGTTAAATTACATGTGATTGCCTTTACTTAATTCAGCTGTCCCTGACGTCCCACTGACTGCGGCACTCCCCGCAGACACACGTTCATCACTGAGGAAACATAAATATTATCTATTTAAATAATATTTTTAAAACTTTATGTAACTCAAGTAAAATATGAGCTAAATGAACAAACAAATATGAACAAACGAAAAAACAAATGAAAGAATGAATGATGAATGAATAAATGGCTTGGGAGCTTATATGTTTTTTTTGTGTGTTTGTGTCCAAACACATATGGATTAGGTGAATTGGTCTCTTCTTGACATCACCCTGTATTAGTAGTTTTGAAATGATTAGATGGATGGATGGATCAAAGGGTTCAAGTCAAGTAAGGTGGGCTTTAATGTCATACCATCCATTTGCAGCCATACAGTGACACAAAATAATGTTCCCCCCAGACCACAATGTGACGTACAGTGGCAACAAACGGCAAATGACCAGGGGAGAGCTTTCACAAAATGTCTAGGTGCAATTCAAATTGAAGAGATGTACATGAAGTAAGCAAAAGACAATCAAAAAACTAAAAATTCCAAAAATCTTGAATTTTGTTTTGTTTCTTATGAAGGTTAGGGGTTGAGGTTGTTATGCTTGGGATTAGGGTTTTGTCCATAGAAATGGGGTGTGTGTGTGTGTGTGTGTGTGTGTGTGTGTGTGTGTGTGTGAGTGGGTATACCTGGTCCCCATAAGGGAAAACTCTATTTTAGAAAAATCAGTCACTGCTATGAAAAAACTATAAATGCAAAAACTTTGCTTGGTTACTTATGGTTATGGTTAGTGAAGGGTGGGGGTTAAGGTTGTCATAGTTAGCATTAGCATTTTTCCCATAGAAGTGAATGAGTGAGCCCCATAAGGATAGGTATACCCGGCGTGTGTGTGTATGTGCGTGTGCGTGTGTGTAGTCAGTACGGATGGAATAAACACAAGAGAAAATAAGAATAAAAAGCTAAAAATATAGGTGTCAGATTTCAGTGTGGACAGAAAAACAGTCTGGGACAAAAAATAAATGAATCACAGGTATTCTACTGCTACCTTTGTCAGGTTGATTTCACAATTTCAGTCTAGGGTACTGGGGGCACTTTAGGCTATACCAATATAGGGAATAAGGGATCGTGTGAACTGAATATTGATTGATAATTGCAATAACCTGAATTTCTCTCCCTTCCTGTCTTCAAATACAAATGTTACATTTCAAAACAGGTGGCATTTTATCTGTATGCCTTTTCATTTCCACTGTTTGGAAAGCGCAGAAAGATATAATTATAAGTGTGACAGGTGTGGGTATTTAAAATATATGCATAATATGCATATAGTGTAGAAAATGGGCTCAGTGGGTAATTTTAGGTTTATGATTTCAATCAATCTGCACGTGTGATGCACGAGACAGAGAGAGTAAGAGAGAGGGAGGAGGTCTGTTTTGCCTGCATGTTTTTGGATGGCCTGTATTTGGACTCTACTATACCAGGCTGCTATTTATTTATTACGGCTATGAGTCGATTAATTTCCTTTTTCATGAATAATCGTTTAAACTGAGTGACTGATCATGCGATTTATCACATATTCAATCACGTTGTAATTTGTTGAAAATAGACTGCGATTATGTTCACCTACAGGAAAAAAAAATATATGTATATCGCTGGTCAGATACATTACTCAAACAAATAAGACGGCAGCTTTTTAGGTCTGTCTCTGAAAAGATGTAATGTTTTTATCAGTAACTTGTCAATAGGGTTTTCAGAGATTTAGAAAAAAGGTCCCACAAACAGAAAGAATGCAAGAATTCCATCTACGTATTTTCTGAAACCACTTGTCCTATTCAGGGTTGCAGGGGGTCTGGAGCCTAAGAAAGGAAGACTTAAGAGATGATTTTGTACCGCAATTACATCAGCTTTAAAAATGCCAACAATTATTTTCACATTTTGTTAGAATTCCATGGAGACGGTCACCCTTCAGGAGGTATTCATTATTTTACAGAAAGAGGAGGAATAGAAAAGTAAAAATTGTTTTTATATATATATATATATAAAATTAATAAAAAGACACAAGGAAAAAAATCCTCTCTGGGGATTACCTGCTTTGTTAAAGGTGTTGTTAAAAATATTCATTATTTTTCTCAGACTACTGGAATTTTGATTGTCTTCTTGAAATGCAATAGCAAATATTACACGATGCTCATTGCTTTCTTATTTTTACGGATTGTATATTTTATTTTCCAAAGGCTAACAGATAACTGGATCTGCCTTGACATGTCTGAAATTACATTACATTACATTACCATTGTAACACAATGTTGTCAAGTTAAATAAGTAGAAACAAAATTCCCTCCAAGAGAAACAGGTTAAAATAAATTTATTGAATTTGAGATCAGTGTGTTAATAACTATCCCCGTGAGTAAATTATACATTAGTCAAGTTTCTGGTTTTACTGTGAAACTGGGGATGATTTAATTCTGTACGATGATTCTGTTGATGTAGATAGCAGGTATCTTTAACCCGTCAGCCTGAAATGGTCCAATTCTTCCCTTTGCTTGTGTAATATCCATTGCCTGATATGTAAGCTATATGGAGAAAAGAATGTGATGCTGGCACACAGGCCTTCAATGACTTTCATCTCATTTTATCCCATCAGGGAGAATGTTTGTTTAAACTGTGAGCAAAAGGCTACATCCGATGTTTGACATTCGTACATGGAATCCTAACATCTTCAAAAGACTTTGGTCTATGGTAAATCGAGGAAGGTCAAGTTAACAGATCTCTTGCATGTCCTTCACCAGGAAAAATAGCTGTGATACTTTTAGATTTGTCAGGTTTGCTCACATTCTAAAATACTTCTGTCATAAAGTAGCCCAAAGTCTCTGTTCTAAATGAAACAGAAATATGAGGCCTTATAAGATCATACTGGAGTTGAACGGGGTTGGACTCATCTTTGGAGTCAGTGTATTTTTTAAACTGAATTGAGCTGTACAATATATTCCTAATGAACTGACAAGATATCACAAAAAACACTGTTCCTTGGATTTAACTCCACAATACCTTCACTGGATGAAACTTGTATGTATACTCCATGATAATGAAATCTGTATTGCTGATTACAGGCAGATTTATTGTGTTGAGTATATTATTACGGGACATAATGTCTGAAAGCCTTCAGGCGCCAGTCATAAAAAACCCATTAGTGAATTCTGCTTATTTACCAACTCCATTATTCATTAAACTGACCAGGAAACAATTTTCCAACAACTTATTAATTCAGGACATGATAGCAAAATAAACATCATTGAAAATACCACTGTTACCTACATACATTTACCAGTGTTCCAAGTGCTTTCAACACATTTCCACTTTTACTTCAGGGGACATTTGCACTCATCACCTTACATTAATTTTCATCCTTGTTATCGATCACATCTCTGAAAGCTCCATGGACAGGGGGTTTGAAAGGCTTAATACAATAAAACGAAACACAGAAGTGTTTTCTAAGCATTTACATATTTTTCATTCATTTGGTCATTGCCTAAACTCACAATTTTCTGATTAAA
This sequence comes from Mormyrops attenuatus, assembly GCA_026777985.1. NCBI lineage: Eukaryota > Metazoa > Chordata > Actinopteri > Osteoglossiformes > Mormyridae > Mormyrops > Mormyrops attenuatus. The sequence continues at coordinate 2,874,000 of JAODKC010000021.1, read as the reverse complement.
AACAAAGAAGGAAACAAACAAGCAGATAAATCTTTATAAAAGGGAAGGGTGTGGAAGCCTTAGATAAGTAATAATGAAATCCTGAGAAAAGTGTGAAACATCAGATTGCATTTAGATTAGTAAATAAATCACATATTTCTTTGTTATAAAGGCAAAGAGCAGTTTCTACTAAAGCCACAGAAACACAAAAATCTCATTCGCATATGCCTAAGCCAATGAAAAGCAAGATAGCGTCAGGATCTTCTATTTTCATGCCGATTGGCCATACCACGTGTCATACCAACAGAGTTCTTAACGATTAAATCCTAGTTGTTACTAATTATTATTAGTTTTCTAAATGTCAGCTGGGACATTTAGACAGGGAATTGGTGGGGGCAAAAATCAAGTTGCTGACGTATGTCTATTCAAACACAGAATCAAGCAATGCAAGCAAGGAATAATAAAATATGCAGATATCATGCTGAAGGCTGCTGCTGAGGCTTTTAACTAACTTGGTAGACGATTTTAGTCATTGTTTTGCAAGATGGTTTGGAAAATTGTTATGAAAAAATTCTAATTAACGTTGTGCTAGATTTATTTCAAGCAATATGCGAAAATCTTGTCTCTTTGTACTGCTGAACAGATCAGTAAGACAGAGGGAATGAAGGATGAAACAGGCAATAGTATTTGATGGGTAGGTGAACCAGACATAGAACAAAGACACAAGTTGCTCTCTGACTTAAATGAACAACACTTACAGGAGCCATTGGTCCTGAACTCTCCTTCTATCAGACACAGAACAAACTAACTTTAGATCAGTCTCAATTAAATACAGGGCAGGAGAAGGACATGACCCAAACCTCAGGCCTCTCCTGAAACATCCCTTCTCTTCCCCGTTTTTCAGAGAATAAGTGTTATTAAGAAAGGTTTTTAAAAGGGGCATGACAGAGAGTTCGACTCGCCTCCTTAAAGATTTATTTTTAAGCAAAATATAGATTAAACTTATAAATGTAGATGAAACACAGTGTCAGTTACGGCGCTACGGCCATATGGCATCTTTCCCGGAGGGCGATCTGGCTTGCGGGAGCAGCCGGACTAAGCAGAGGGGACCCCCAGGTAACACCTGGCTGCGGCAGGCAGAGTGGGACTGGACCGTCTGTTGGCCAGGGGCGGGTCGCCAACCAGGATCCCGAGTTGTTTTGTCGTGTAGTGGGTGTGGCAACACACTATATCAGTCCATGCTCCACAACCTGACCTGACTTGAAAATCGATCAAAGCTATAATCAAGAATTCTGGCAGAAATTACTTAAGTTGTTGATTTGTTATAATGCAGATAGCTTATTACATGCCAAAAATGTCAAAAGCCTTATTACTTGTAGGACCCCTGTCATATTATGACATGGGGCAAGGAAACAAATTATGAATCTTCTTTTATGTATCACTGTGGTTTTATGTATCATAGTGTGTCACCAAATGAATACAGAGTCTTAGGATCATGTTACACTAACTGTATTTCCTTCAGAAATCACTGTCCTGCACAGTACACAAGTGTTGAATGAACTGAACATAGAGCATTTTCTCTTTTCCAAGTGTGCCGGAAGGCTTTGTCAGCACATAGGGCATGCAATTAGTTAGCAATGAACTTCCTGTCTATAGCTCATGTGCATGCTTGTGTCATGACAACATTTGTCAGCTTTTGTAAAATCAATGGAGATGCTAATGACGTGATTGAAAATGTACACAAAACAATCACATACCTGCCATTATATATCTGACATTTTGTCCAACGTAGCAGAAAGAGCTAAAGTTTGAACATTATTAGTGCCATTTGAATCCCCCTTATATATAATAACCTGACATTCAGCAAAGTGATTCATTTCAGAAAAAAAAATATTTGGGTGGTATCAAGAATGAAATTATACTTATCTATGTGGTAAAGAAAAATAGAAATAAAGGACTAATAAAAACCAATATTTTCGAAGATTCCATTTGCCAAGTACAATAGCTTGTGTATCTCAATGGTGGCTTTCGTAGGTTGGTAAGCCCTGGGTCAAGGTGACTGCGTGAGCCATAGCTGAGATTAATCTTATCTTCTGTCCTTTATCTGCAAAAACTCTGATAAAGGCATTGGAAATGTCAGCCTGTTTTAAAACACAACGGAAGTAAGAAAAATAAAATCTGTCACAGTGTGAACAAAGTCCAGTTGAAACCTGGTGTGTGTGTGTGTGTGTGTGTGTGTTTGAGAGGTATCGTGACTTTCTCTATGCTGAGCAGTATTTCCTAGTGTGATCTTGACTTCTACCGTGTTCCCATGATACCATTGTAGTGTGTATAGTTTTGGTCATTTCTCTGATTGCTGATTATGACACTGCCTGTCTTCCCTGTGTGTACCATGAATATTTAAATGGTAATGGAGCCTCCATTTTATCATCCAGAATGAAGTAAATGAATTTAAGGGGAAGCTTTTAAATATAATAAAATGTATAAATGTTTAGTATTCTGACTTTCACAATTTACATTCAGATTTTGTTTTACACATTTTAGTCCAGGGGCATTTGTTCATATTTGGAGGCTACTTTGCAAAATTTGCCAAGTCTTGTTTTTGTTAATAACATGTAAGTTCAGATGTAAAATGATAAATTAGGACTTGTAATGTTTGCAGGCTGCTATTTCGTAGTTAGTTAAACTTGGGAACTTTGCACATAAAAAAAGCCCTGAAACGGCATATGGGAAATTGGTATTAAGGAATTTCCATACATTTGATGACATTTACAATGCAGATTACATTTCTAATGTATCTGAGAGAAAACTGTGGTCAGATATAACATTTTTTGGGGGAGGGGTCGGGGAGGTCCTGTTTATGGGAGTCATTACAGTAATTTATTAGTTAATTTTCAGGCTGCCATTCTCAGGGTCAGCTCCTGTTCCACTCCGTTTGGCCAGCAGGCGTTGCTGGTCATCCTGTCCCTCCTGTTGTCAGTCTTTGTATTTTCCCCCACTCCCTATAGGGCGCATGGCTCAACTCGTTGAGCATGTGGTTACCTGTTAATTCCTAACTCCTGTAGGTTTGAATCCCCCCACCTCTGTTTTTGAAATTATTAGTTTCGCCTGTGACCTGTTTTTCCAACGCTTGTTCATTGATCTCACCTGCCCTTTGTTAGTCTTGTTACCCCTCTGTATTTAAGTCCCTGCCTCTGTTCAGGGGGGTATTTTTCGTATGAGATCAGATGCCTCATCTTGGATGAGTTAATGCCAGTGAAACTCATCCGGGATAAGTTGGTTTTTCAAACGGAGTTGTGTAGTAGATTAGTCTAGCTGGATCCATTCATCCGAGATGATTGCGTGCGCCCGCGCTGCTTGAAAAGCCCATATATATCGAGGTCTAGAAAACTTGATCGGCAAGCCTCTCGTTGGCTTTCACAAAATGTGAAAAAACAGGGCGGAATTTTTCATGCAATCCGAGCAGGACCTTTTATTAGAGGGTATGATTCAATTCAAAGATTTAATATGTCTGGCGAGAACCAGCGGACCTCATCCGTTATAGACGATATTCCGTTATAAGCGAGTCCACTATACTTTTTTACTGTGTGTGTGTGTGTGTATGTATGGGTGTGTGTGCGTGTGTGTTTGTTAATGTTATGTATATGAAATGTAGGAAATCTAACATTTACAAAACATTCCTTTTGAGGCTAATAAGAAGAAGGCAGGGAAAACCTTTGGAAATTCTGATTAATGAGAATATGAGTGTGATTTTTAAATTCTTTATAGAACTGTAATTTTATTGCGTATACATTACCTGCAATGGCATAAAACGCCTCTTTAATTGCCTGCACTCACAGGTGTTCGGGAAAAACAATGAAAACCCAGAGGAAATATTTCAGGCCCAAACAGACTTTGCGAACTGCCTGGGAAACTCGCCTACAGTATACAAGAAAGTGCTGCTTGCAAAATATCTCGAATGCACATTGTCTGTGTGGCTGTAAGAGCCCGACTTCACCTAGTTGGACTTCTACTATGCGGAGCTAATAAATCTTTAAGATATAATATTCCATCTCGGCTGAAGCGATATCTTTCGAAAAGAATATCATCCGGCAACAATAAAGGATCGTGCCGATTGCGCAAAACCCTCTCAATTTGAAATTCCCTTATTATTTGTGCACCGATTGCAATCGGTCGCTCATCAACGGATTTCCAAGCACGGACACTGATAAAGTGCATGAGCTAATCCTTGTTTACATAGAACAAACCTGCTTCGAGCAAGTTTGAGGATTTGGATGTGCTGACAACACATCCAGCAAGAGTTTAGAGAAACCGACAGATCCAGGATCATGCCAAATCGTCAACAATTACATCCGGCTAAACGAATAATCCACATACGGAAAATACCCCCCAGTTCTCCAGTGGGTCCTTGTGATTGTTTGATGTTGTTTTGCTGTTTGATGTATGTCCTACCCACCTGCCCGCCCGCCCGCTCGCCCGCCCCCACCATTTGTATTTAGTCTTTGTTTATCCCCTTTTTGCTTTTGACCCCTTGTGTTCCTTTTTTGTTTTATTTTCTGTAGTGTTCCTAATGTCTTCAGTTTTGTTTAATAAACCCCTTCTGTTCCTGTGAGCCGCAAGTGGGTCGTCCACATTTCCGTTCAGCCTGCATCATACCTCGCCATCGCCCCAAGTCCGCCCTGGTCCATAACAGCCATATTGACATATATATAACTAAATGCCAGATTGACTTTACTACTTGCATTACAATTACTTTAAAATATTTGTAAGTGGTGTGCAATGAAGAAGTCTAAATATATCCAGGTATCTTAGCAGTGTAAAAGGAATGTAGGCTAATCACCTTTCTGACCCACATGTACTGCCCCTGGACTGATCCAGCTGCATGTATACTAATGTGTATATGTGTCACCTATGTAGATACTGGATTATTTTATTGCAAATCTTACTGGAAGTGTAATTCATATTTCATTTATTCATCAATATGAAGCACAATGTATGAAATACTGAAGGGTTTATCGCAGCATAAACATGTGGACACATTTAAAGGTAACTAATATTTGATCTTAGAAAATGCTCATTCTGAATGAAGGCTTGTTGATGTTAACACTACACAAACAGATTCATGAGCATATGAGGCAATATCATGGAAGACAATTGTGATAAGCCAGATGATGGCTTTCTCAGTGGCAAGTGAAAAATCGTTTCTGAAGATCAAAACTTTTTCTGAAGATTGGTCAAAAATAGGCAAATTCAGAGAATACTGGCAACGATTACAAATTGTGACCTTTTCTGCTGAGAAAAAATCCCAGTACCACAGAGCATGTTACCAAACTCTATGTCATAAAGGAAATTTAACCCTGGTACAGAAGAAGTATGAAAAAGATGTAGCTTCTGCTACAGCTCAGAAGACACGAGGGCGACCAAGTGACGAAGCCATGCCAGGCTCGTCGAAGAAGAGGAAAGTATTTGATCAGGACTTGCGTTTTCTGTCAAAGGATTTTATATGGTCAAGTTGTAAGTTATAGTGTCCATTCATAGCTTGTAAACAATTTTTGTAGCCAGCTAAGAGTCTTTCAATTCTTACTTGGGGGATTTTTGTTCATCCAACCTTGCAAAAGGCTGAAAGATTCTTGGGTTGTTTTGCATGCAATGCTCTTCTGAGATCAATCCACAGATACGAGGTATGTTTAGGTCAGGGGACTGTGAGGGCCATAGCAAAAACTTCTGATTTTGAGGTGTGTTTCAGATCATTATCTTTTTGTAGGAGCCATTCTCTTTTTAACTTCAACTTTTTTACAGATGATGTGACGTTTGCTGCCAGAATTTGCTGGTATTTATTCGAATCCATTCTTCCCTGTACTAATGACATATTCCCTGTCCCATTGGCTGCAACATAAGCCCAATGCATGATTGTTCCACTCCCATGCTTCATAGTTGGAGATGTGTTCTATTCCTGGAATTCAGCACCGTTTTTTCTCCAAACATACCTTTGCACATTGTGGCCAGAAAGTTCTATTTTAACTTCATCAGTTCACAGATCTTGATTCCAAAATGCATCAGGCTTGCTTAGATGTCCATTTGCAAACTTCAGATGCTGAATTTTGTGGGTAGGATGCAGGAAAGGTTTTCTTCTGCTGAGTCTACCATGGAGGCCATATACGTTCAGGTGTTACTGCACAGTAGAGCGGTGCACCACCACTCCACTGTCTGCTAAATCTTCTTGAATCGTTTGCAGTCAAACAGGGGTTTTTATTTGCCTTTCTAGCAATCCAGCGAGCAGTTCTTTCACAAAGTGTTCATGGTCTTCCAGACCTCAACTTCAGCTCCGCCATTTCTTATTAACAATACGAACTGAGGAAACAGCGACTTGGAAACGCTTTGCTATCTTCTTGTAGCCTTCTTCTGCTTTGTGAGCATCAGTTATTGTAATTTCCAGAGGGCTAGGCAGCTGTTTAGAGCAGCCCATGGTTGCTGATTGTTGGGACAAGGTTTGAGGAGTCAGAGAATTTATACAGCTTTGCAATTTGCTTCACCTGGGATTTCCCAGTGATGACTGTGAAAAAGCCATAGTCCTAACAAGCTAATGAAGGTGTGGGACCTTGGTAACCTCAAATATCATGGGGTACCCAAACTTTTGCTTCAGGCCCTTTAAATTTTTTTGGAATTTTGTACCTGCGATTGATGGAAATAAAAATGTAACGTTGCTTAAAATATTAAAGAAGCACGTCATCTTTAACTTTATGCCTTTTGGTTATCAGTTGTTCCTCTGCTCACTTAACTATTTACAGTAGCAAACATTTTAAACAAGGATGGCCAAACCTTTGCATGCCACTGTATAGTATAAAGGTAAGGTAGCCCTTGGGCCAGCCTTGAACTCACGACAAGAGGAATATCAGCCTATGAGCTGCATGCTCAACACATTAGGGGCGCACCAAGTGGATGGCCAGTGGGAACTGCTGGCCAAACGGGGAAAATACATATGGGACAGGGCCAGATGGGCACCGACCCTGATACCTACAGATGCCAAACTCTTCATTGCTCATTTATTCATCATGCTCAAGGTTGAGGGTATGTTGAATGTTCCATGGAAAACAGCATATTAATTATGCATATGTACTATTTTCTGTTGTATTAAAAGTGGTGTTGATTTTATACCTTCCTGTATACAAAAAAATCAAGGAATTCTTCAAGGAATATCACACTTCTTTCCATCAAAATTTTTATTAAAAACAAACATTCTGGCCCACCAGTATACGAGAAAATGTTATGCAATATTGATCGCCTAGGTAGTGCATTTATTTATAACCATAACGTATTTCAGCTCAAACTAGCTCAAACCAATCAACATATGACTAATATACTGTATGACCACTGTAAGGTAGTCTCCATTCAGGTTTTTTGTTTAAAAATCCTTGCTACAAATGAGAAAGCTGTCTAAGCGAAGACAGTTCCTTCCCATACCAAAGAACCGAACAAATCAGTGTCAAAATTGTAATACTAATGCAAATTGGTTCAGGGAATTCAATTTCTCCCTCTAATCCTTGGATGTTCCTAAATCATATTAAAATTGATGTATTTCAAAGAAGACTGTCTTGAAGATCAAAGAAAAAAATAAGTACTTTTATCCGTATGTGTAACTTATGAAAATCTTTTCTTAGAAAGATCCACACCAGACAAAACTGACAAAAATGACCTTGTGTCAAGACCATGGGATAGAATTTGAGAAAAAGAGAACTTATGACTTAATAGAGTTCAAAACAAGTGAATCTGACAACAAGTGAACACATACCAAGCTGCATACTACAAGAATTCGGTCTTTTCCTCATCTTGCATGGAAAATCTTGCCTGGTTTTCCACCCATTCAGGCATCATCTCAGATACCAAAATAAGGTTAACCTTAAAATACCTGTGCATCATATCTCAGAGTAAACAATTCATCAATTATGTGAATAAAGAGCATTAACTATCCAAATCATCATGTCACCAAGTATGCCAATCCTCATCTTCCAGTATTCTAACTAGAGTGGAGATCCATTTTAGTCAAGATACAGGCTGACCAATCCCTCTCATAAGAAATGTAAGTAAGCATAATGAACACTGGAATCCTTAATTATCTATACTAGGCCACATCCCCATGTCCTTTTCGCCAACATAAAAGAATTCAGTGCCTGCCATTGCATTGGGTGGATGGATGGATAAACCCCATGTCAAGGGCATCTTTAATATCCATCTACATACCCCAAATCTCTGGAACTTGAAAGCGATCACCTGAAGCCCTAAATGTAATTGCTTCGGTTCACAGATTCATTACATAATCACACAGGCACTGTCAATACTTATCGTCCACTAACGGAATCAATGAATTCCTGAAAGGGGAATATTCCATAAATGTAAAATAGGCAGGGAGCAGAAGTCGCATTGAACAGTTATCAGGGAGCGCTGCTCTGCTCATGAGATGTGCCTGTAGTAACCAGAGGCTCCTCTGTAAAACCCTGTCAGTCAGGCAACATTACCATCCCAAAATAAATATTGATCCCAAGTATATCAACTCCAGGGGATCTGTGCTCAGTGGAACAGTGGAGTAACAAAGCTAAGCAGATGGGGCTGACCTGAATATCCCACAAGAACCTGATTGTACCAATGTTCTCGTACCAAGTTATCCAGTCCCACAGCTCAATTAGGGAATCCAACATGGCAGGCTTTCTCCTTCCTGAAATCGTCTGATAACCCTCCATAACATGCAATGATTAACACCCACTCAGTCTAGCCACCGTCTGCACTAATAAAGCAAAAATCAATGCAATACACTGGGGCTTTTCAACTATCCTGCCTCAAGAAGACAGGAACCTGCATTGCAGTCTGCAAGCGTGTAATCAAATGCCACAAGTGGGCTTGTGCTCCCAAACAGTAGCAACGCATGACAAGGATATCATTCATATCTATTATTCTTACCTGTGGCAAAGGCATCATGGTTATCAAAGACTAATGAACACTAACAGAAATCTACATCATATTTGGATCAACCATAAGCATCATCGTTTTCCCTGAAATTGTGGTGGTACTGGTGGTACTATTGGTTATCAATCTCGGTATGGTGTCATTCGGCTGGGGAACATATTCAGAAGTCTGTTGCAACTGGTTATGCTGGGAGTCAAGCCTCACTCAGTCCACGTCTGGCTGTGTTTTGTCATAGCCTTATGACAGTGTTTGAAAAAATTGAGTTTGACACTAGACGCACCCCAAGCTGAAAACACATGAAATGCCAGGTCTTCTGTCTGTCAGGCTTAAACCAAGAATGATATTGTTGTTCAAAGCAGGGTCACTTGATCTGTAAACACAATCCAGTTCACTAGACAAGAAACCAGAACTAAAACCAGAACAGACAGAAACAATCCAAATCATGAAGCCAAAAATAATTAGGAAACTGAAAGGCCAGAAAGAGACAAAACCTAGAACCTAGATTATCTGTTGCACACACAACTGTCCTCACAAAGCAATCATTCTCCCCTGCAGTTAATGTTGAAACAGGATTTTGGCCCAAATGTGACACCTGGACCGACCTGGCTTGGTAATAATGAATTATATATCTTTTAATCAGTTAAAAGTTCTGATGAGCCTGGAAACTATCCATGGTACAAAGAAAAGGACAGGATGTTAGTCCTTGACAGCAAACACATAGTGGGTAACAAAGCTTTCTTCCTACAGTCAGAATACCTGAATTTATGCTTCTCTAAATTGGCCATGGTGCATGTGGTTGTGTGTATGTGCTGAGTGATGAAGAGGCATCCCATCCAGGGTCTACCCCAGCCTTGAGCTGCCTGGGATAGGCTCTGGGCAACCCCCTCCCCGGACAAGTATAATGGTTAGAAGTTGAAGGGTTACACGAAAGGAACAGCATGAAAATGAAAATCATAGATAAATTCAGCTCCAAAGATCATGAGTATAGCCTGAAGAAAATGCAATGTTTTAATAAGTAATGCAGTATTGTGCCATATTATTGTGAGATTATTGTTATCCTATGGGTTCTGTAGTATATGCATCAATGAAAATGCAGTCAGTGGAGTCCAGGGACACGAACCATCCTTAGAATCATGTGAATTTTATCCGCCTGCCTGACTACTGCAATGTCAGCAGTTCGATGTGTTAGTTCTATTGAAAGTGGACTGGCTATATGGTAATAGTGGGATGTCTGTATTTTAGACATTTTTCATTTGCAGTGACTGAGGCATATCTACGTTTTTGACATAAGATTTGAAACTTTGAGCAAAGTTTCATTCCCTAAGTGAGAATAATCCTTTGTGTTCTTATGTAAATGCTGTATTCTGTGCATGTTTCTTCTGAATTTTAAGTTATTACTATTTTCATTGTTAAAATAAATGATGATTATTCAGATATCAAGTTACCCAACTTGTGCAATATCTTGCCTCTGGACATCTCATATCTACAAAAGACAAGTTAATTGTAAGACAAGCCCCAGGCACTATGGTGAACAGGAGGGGAAGGATTTTATTTGCTTACAGCACTGAAAACAGGTTTAGTAAAACGGCAGGGAGGAACAAGAGCAAAACAGTCATTTTGGCATCAGTACAAAAGACACACACAGGAAAACAAACTGGTGTTGGCTAAGAAAAGGGTCACAACAAGATGGGAGATCATACACCAGAGTTTGTGTTCAGTCTTTAATGAATAGTGGTCTGGAATTTCAGATTAAATATTAAATGGCAGAATCTTATACTTTTTAAAATTTCTTTATAAAAAGCTCTTAATTATGCATTTTCAATGATTTTCAATCCTTCTTGCACTCTGTTACCCAGAGGTCTTTGAGGTGAACACAGAGAGAATGTGATGAGGGTTTGATTTGGGTAACTGACCTTACTAGTGATGAATTTGTATTACAGTTTTATTCCCGGGGTCCAGGGTCCAGGATTGCAGTAATCATATTGCAGGAGTCAGCAATCATATTGACTTTACACTACGTTCTAGATTCTGGCCACCGCTAAAAGGCTGTACCCTTTAAACATCTTTTACATCTTCCCCTGTATCCAGATTCAGAAAAATATTGCAGGATCGCAAAAAAATACACACTATTTTTCACTTTTGATGTCTTTGAGTTGTATAGTCCTAATATATAAAAAAAGAAGTGGTTTGGGATACCATAGCTTACTGAATTGTTATCCATTTATTCACCTTTCAACCAATTAGCCTGAGGAGGTCCACTGGAATAATAAAAAAAAACATTAAATGTTTCAAGGAAACTTCTGGTTGGACAACACAGTGGTTAGCACTGTTACCTTATACCTCTGGGACCAGCGTTCAAGTCTCCGCCATGGCTCCAGGTGTGGAGTTTGCATGCTCTCCCTGTGTCATTGTGGGCTTTCCTCCAGGTACTCTGGCTTCCCCCTATGCTAAGGTTAACTGGAGTACATAGGTGTGCATGTGTCAGTGAATGGTGTGTGAGTGTGCCCTGCGATGGCTAATAAGTGCTTATTTCTATAGTTTAAACCCTAAATATGACCCCAATCATGCTCCCAAAACACTTTAATTTCATTTAAAATTTAGCTTAATACATTACCTTTAAAACAACAAATGTTTGATGTAAAAATAGAGTACAGTATCACCTAACAGGTATTTGTCACACTAGCACAATTACAGTGCAGTATACTAATGTTACCCCTACTAATTCATAGAATACGGCAACCATTTTCTTTTGCATTCACAGTAAGGTAAATTGAGTAAATGAACTCTTTCAGTGTTTATAGCAAATGCGTCTCGAGAGGGAAACCCGGGACGCATTTGCTATGTACATAAACATTATCACCCTTCAAGAAATTTATCATTTTTGTGCGTTGAATTCACCTTAACGTTTACTTACTATTACAAAACAGTAAATAAACTATTTTCTAATATTTATGTAACCATTAGCGTTCCAAAAGGAATAAACTTTGCGAATGGGATTCGCATCTTGTAAAGGTACAGTACAGTATGTACATAAAAAGAACGTTTTCATAAGAACTTTTAACTGATTTATATTGTAGCCTATGTCTTGAACTTTACCCAAAAACACAGTAGAATCTTCATTAACTAAATTTTTCTTACCAATTATACACTTAAAAGCATGAAAACCTATGAATTACAATTAAAATTAAACATAAACACTTCTGTAGGGTTTTTTGAGGATTTCGCAGATGTGCGAAAAAAATCGCGGATGCAAATAAGTTCGGTTCCAATTAAATTTTCGCAGATCTGTGAATTCGCGAATGCACGAGGGCTGACTGTACACCTAAATAACCTATATGAAAAACATTTCATGATTGAAGTTGCTTTAGATGAAAGCATCATTAGTGGTTATTGCATGTCAAAGCAAATAATGATGCAGTGATGAAACACTGATGTTCACTAGTGTTGACATTATAGAGGACATACATATATGCACTTATGCTCAATAATATTCTGTTACACACAAGCATGCTGGAAGGAGAGATGATCCACATTGCGGCTCACAAAAAAGGACTTTAATAAACTCAAAAAAAGAACACAAGAAATAAAATGATTTAAAAACAAAGCAGGTAAATGACAGAAACTAAGGCAGGAAGCAATGCAGGAACAACCACAGCGGAACAGCAGCGAACACAGGGCAACAACAACTACTGCACAAACGCACACTGTAAAACTCAGAGCAAACACAAAGTAACAAGGCAATACAACCGGCTGAATAACCAACTGAGGAACAAGGGCAAGAGTAAACACATACAAGTCGTTTTCACACCCGAGTTCCAGAACCTGGTCTCTGGTTCCTGGGCTTCACTGGGAACTTTCATAGCTCCTGCCCATCTTGTCATCACCTCCCTGCTAAAAGTATATTGTTATCCATCAAATGTTGAAATGAAAAATATTGAGACACAAGCAAAAAAAGTATTCATTAAATGTAATTGGAGTACAAACATAATTACCAATAATCTGCTGAAAGTTTTGCTTCGCTAATTATCTAACTCTTCCCTGCATGTCCTTGAAACTTCCAAGTTAGTGTTTGCGGTCAATGAATTATCAAACTATCACTAAGTGCCTCCCCAGTGTTCAAACAAAAGGTACCTAGTCTGGAGTAGGTACTAAAAAAGGCTTCTGAAGCAGCCTCTGAGTAACTACAAACAGTAGTATTTTAAATAGAGTCCTAAATGAGATCAAAAGAATGCATTGCTTATTTGGAATGCACTTAATCTGGTTTAAACTAATGGTATGTTTGATTTACCAAAATTTTACGAGTGCCAGGTGTTACATTCTACCTAATCACATTTCAGTCATAAAGCAATATAAAATGGCAATTGAATTTGAGAGCGAATATTGGTGCCATATATTAAGATAATGGGTGTAGCAGCAACGTATGGCCAACACGTTTATTGTTTCCTCATTTTTTTATATATATTATATTATGATTACAGTATTATTATGATATTGTCACGTCTCGGGCGGATCTGACACGAGGGCCGGACATGGTTCAAGCAGGGAAGAGAAGGTGGATCCACTTGCAACTCAAGGGAACAGAAGGGGTTCATTAACTGAAACTGATAACATGGAGAACACTACAAAACAAAACAGACCATGAGGGGTCAAAACTAAGAAGTGGAAAAACAAAGACTAACTACAAAACTTAAGGGAACAAGGTCCAGGGACAAGGCAACAAGGAGCAGGCAGGGAACAAAGTACAAAAATAAAACACCAGGCAACTACTGTATGAACACTCTGGAATTCACAACTGACTTACAACAAAAAATGACCCACTAAGGAACTGAACTGAGGCAGGAACTTAAATACTGAGGGATAACAAGAATAACACTGGACAGGTGAGAACAATTAACAAGGGTTGGGAAAACAGGCAGCAGGTGAAACTAATAATTAAATCAAGGAACTGGGAGTTCAAACAGGGAAACTAAGAAACTGATAGAAACAAGGTAACCGTATCTAACACTGGGGAATATAACGAAAACAAAGAAGGTAAAACAGAACCAAGACAAAGCAAAAAAAACGAAATGAGAAACACAGGAACTAGAAAACTGATACAAATGAAACACTAGGGAACAAAATGTACAAAAATACAAAAACAGAGGAGGCGGGGTTTGAGGGGCTTACTGGTAGCTGCACGCTCAGCTCAGCTCATGCGGCCAGCTGGGGAAACACATTGAAGACTTGGAGAAACGGGTGCTGACCCTGACAGATATGGTTATGGTTGGCATTAAGGTTAAGGTTTGGGTAGGTATTATGGATCGCATTAGGTTTAGGCCTAACATTAGGGTAATGGTTAGGTTAAGGATAAGGTTAGGGATGAAGAATGAAGTTTGGCATTAGAGTTAAATCTATGGTTATTTTTGGTATTAGGTTTAAGTTTAAAAAGTTAGAGTTATAATTGGAATTAAGGTTAGTATTACCATTATGGTTAGAACTAGGAATAGGGCAAGGAATGGAGACATTAGGCTTAAGTATAGGAGTATACATAGGGGATAAGCTTAGAGGGGTAGCATAGTGTTCATACAAAATTGCCCCTACACCCCCGGTAGATGCATCCACTCATGTCATTAACAGAAGAGTTAGATGTTTTCCGAGCCTTCGAAGAACTTACGTGGTCTCACTGAGTTGACACAATGTAAGTAAATGAGCAGGTCATCAATTTACACAATCAGAAATGTATTTACCATGTTTCAGAGAGAGCATTCCTGAGCCCTTATGGCATTACAAGATATTCCTAGTGCCCTCTAGTGGTGATAAGGACCTTCATGAAGATGATAGCTGATGATAGCTGTCTGCTGTTGCTCAATCACTGTGGGGATCAGGGGTAAAGGTTATGTTGTTTAGGGGCCAATCATCAATGCAGGGTCTAAGTCCACTATTCCTCTTTGATCCAGAGGAAAAGACTGACAGTGTCAGGGATGTTAATGGCTAAGTAATTCCCAAGGTGATGGCCTCCTTGATGAACTGATCCATGGCCTTTGATTCAGGGAGGGCTAGTGGATAGACTTTACCACACCTGAGAGAGGTGTTAGAGAGCAGTTTTATGGTACAATCTCAAGGACTTTGAGGGGGAAGAGCACCTCAGTTCATCTTACTGAAGACATCTAAATGACTGGTCCTTGTTCATCTATTAGCCCTATATTATAAACAAGCTATATATAATTGACATTTGAGAATTCATTGTGAGCAGAAGTGATTTTTCAATATTAGCATATGTTTGTATCTTCAACACCTCATTAGTGCTTATCAGAAATCATCACACAGCCATTTATACTTTTCCAGCGTAAAGTCCACAATTTATTGCCATTTATACTAAGTACAGTAATGATCTTATTTCCATAATGCACATACATCAAAAGAAAAAAAAGAAAAGTAGAAAAACTTCTGTGTGTAAACATTTAAATATGATCCACTATATAAAATTGTACAGGATACTAAAATAGAATATTTCAAACAAAAAATGTATTTCATGCCAGGTTCAAACTCGATTTTAACAGTAGTTCTCTAGCTGTCACAGCAGATTTATGGTGACATGACACGTATCACAAAATTTTATGGAACAATTATCACAGTGGAGTCAAGTAAATGGATGTTATTGTTCTTTTTCCTGGTCATTTATTTATATATATTTCTCTTCCATGATTAATAAAAACGATCGTCCTAGAGACTTAATGCTGAACATTATGCGTAATATCAGTGGGGGAGTGTTGATTCATAGAGAAGATCTGCTAGTTTTGGAGTGCTGAAAAGTACATCAGACATTGCAATTTGTGTGGTCTCAGCAACCACACAGGCAAAGGGCTTTTGAGGTTAGACTCGCCTATGATGCTTCTTTATCTCATTGTCCTGTTTTCTGTGGTTAGCAACATTTTTAGCGCCGATAAATTAAAAGTCAGAAATACTTTGCTTGATAAGGTTTGAAGCTGGACTTTATGTGTTAATTTGTAACCATTCTGGATGAAAACTGACAGCCTCTTTACTATCACTAATATGACTATGAAGTATTTAGTCTTGGGTACTGTTAAAAGCTGTAGGAATCAGTCAGTAAGTTACTTTTTGTGCTGAACTCCAGATCTCTTGTATTTGAAACTATTTTATTTGCTTTGGTCTAGCTAAGGTAATTTTTGATAAAACTTGTATTGCTGAACAACTCTGTTGTGAGCCAGTGGGTAAGAGAACAATGACAAAACACTGAGTTTAGTTTTTTTTTCTTCTTATGTCTCTATGGTGATTGATCACCACCTCCTTTCCTACAAATAGCTCAGATAATGAAACCCAGTTGACTAAGGCAAGATTGGTCAACCTTTTAAGGTTAAAATAGAGTTAGCTTGGTAGATTGAGACAGACACCCGTGCTTGGGCTTGGTGTGTTCCCATACGATTTATCCATCCATCCAGCCATCCATCCATCCATCCATCATCCACCGCTTTTCCGGGTCGGTTAGCGGGGGCGGCAGACTAAGCAGGGAAACCCAGACTTCCCTCTCCCCGGCCACTTCGTCCAGCTCCTCTGGGGAAATCCCGAGGCGTTCCCAGGCCAGCCGAGAGACATAGTCTCTCCAGTGTGTCCTGGGTCTTCCCCAGGGCCTGCTCCCAGTGGGACATGCCCGGAACACCTCACCAGGGAGGCGTCCAGGAATCTGCAAAAAGCAGAGACCCAATCCTGAGGTCACCAAACCGGACACCCTCAATGTCCTCGCTGTGCCTAGAAATTTTGTCAATAAAAGTTATGAACAGAATCCGTGACAAAGCGGAGTCCAACCCTCACCAGAAACGAGTCCGACTTACTGCCGACACTGCGGACCAAGCTCTGACGAAGCCCGTCACCCCATACTCCCGGAGCACTCCCCAGAGGACTCCTCGAGGGACATAGTCGAATGCCTTCTTCAAGTCCACAAAGCACATGTAGCCTGGTTGGGCAAACTACCATGCACCCTCCAGAACCCTGCCAAGAGTATAGAGCTGGTCCACTGTTCCACGGCCAGGGTGAAAACTGCACCGTTTTCCCACCCTGAGCCGCTGGATGGTGGACCAGAATCTCTTCAAAGCGGTCCGGAAGTCGTTCTCCATGACCTCGCCAAACTCCTCCCACATCTGAGTTTTTGCCTCAGTGACCGCCGAAGCCGCATTCTGCTTGGCCCGCCGGTACTCCTCAGCTGCCTCTGGAGTCCCACAGGCCAAAAAGGCCCGATAAGACTCCTTCTTCAGCATAATGGCATCCCTCACCACCAGTGTCTACCAGCAGGTTCGAGGATTGCCGCCACAATAGGCGCTGGCCACTTTACGGCCACAGCTCTGGTCAGCTGCCTCCACAATGGAAGTACGGAACATGGACCTCCCGTGGGACATGGGCAAAGTTCTGCCGAGGTAAGAGTTGAAGCTACTTCTGACAGGGGATTCCACCAGATGTTCCCAGCAGACCCTCACCACACTTGGGCCTGCCAGGCCTGACCGGCTTCCTCCCCCACCAGCAGAGCCAACCCACCTCCAGGTGGTGATCGGTTGACAGCTCTGCCCCTCTTCTCACCCGAGTGTCCAATAAGCACAGTCAGGGCCCATCCCCCCCCGAAGGTGAAGGAAGGCTACCCTCTCGCCCACCGCGGTAAACCCCAATGCACAGGTGCCCAGCCAGGGGCCAATAAATATGCCCACCCCTGCTCGGCGCCTCTCCCTGCAAGCAACTCCAGAGTGGAAGAGGGTCCAACGCCCCTCGAGGAGACTGGTTCCAGAGCCCAAGCCGCGTGTCGAGGTGAGCCAGACTATATCTAGTCGGAACTTCACAACCTTGCGCACCAGCTCAGGCTACTTCCCTGCCAGAGAGGTGACATTCCATGTCCCTAGAGCTAGCTTCTGCAGCCGAGAATCGGACTGCCGAGGTCCCCGCCTTCAGCCATTGCCTAACTCACATTGCACCCGACCCCCTTGGCCCCTTCTACAGGTGGTGAGCCCATTGGCGGGAGGACGCACGTGCCTTCTTCGGGCTGTGCCCGACCAAGCCCCTTGGGTGCAGGCCTGGGCACCAGGCGCTTGCCATCGAGCCCCACCCCCAGGCCTGGCTCCATGGGGGGGCCCCGGTGACCCGCGTCCAGGCGAAGGAAAACGTGAATCCTTGTTGTTTGTCATCATAAGGGGTCTAATGAGCCACACTTCGTATGGTTCCTCACCCAGGACCTGTTTGCCTTGGGTGACCCAACCAGGGGCATAAAGCCCCGGGCAACTTAGCTTCTGGGATCGTTGGAACACGCAAAACCCTCTACCACGATAAGGTTTAGGCTCCAGGAGAGGATATAAGTTATCTTTTTAATTAAAATTGTATGTATATATTGATACTCATTCTCCTGGCCTATTCATAGCAGTGGTATGCTGCAGTCAAACAGATCAGGCCAGTATGTATACAAACGTTAGTGTGAAAAAAAATAAGTATTCTGTCACTGAATTGACATGAAACATTTCTTTTAGAATGTCAGTGCTGTTTAGCTTTTGATCCAAGCTGGTGTCAGTTTCAGGAGAATTGCTCTAAGTAAGTTTTCAGGGTGTTTCATCATCTTCTGCTCCACTATGTATACACACGCACACACACAGCGGCCAGCTCTGCATGCGCCTTCGTCCTCATGCATATTTTTTGAGCAAATGTAACAGTTATTTTCATTCATTGTAACAGTTATAGTATCAAAATACACAAGCTTGAGATGATGTACTTTTTGCCATCAGTCATAAGATATTACGAGAAAAAAGGCATGTCTGTAGAGTCAAAAATAAAAAAAAAAATTATTCCAGGGTAAGGTCACTTATGTACAAAGTCCCCTAATATCAGTGGCAAAGTACTGCAAATGAAACAAAATGAAAGCATCACCTAAATAAAAAGTACATGTACAGGGAGTTGCCGGGTTAAGAACTTTTACGTACAACTCGTACTTACGGACTGCCATAAAACCTATTTTATTAAAAATTCGGGTTAAGTACATTGGTTCATAATAAAAAATGCACACACTACTTTATGACAGTCCTGAAAACATTGCACAGCTTCAGCAGTTCGTTGACTTGAGGTACATTATAGTAATGTATGTAGTTACTTTTATTGTTGCTGTATAATTATGTTGGCTTGAAAAAGACAATATATTGTTCTTCTATTTTCAGCTTATATTTTTATTATTATTATTCTCCTTCCCCATTTTCTAAACGCTTCTCCTCCTACAGTATTAGGAGTACAAGTATCAAACTTTACAAAACTCTTCGTCCCATAGCAGTGGGTGTGTTTGTGCTTTTATAAGCTCTCGCACCCTCCACCATTCTGGGAGGTCCCACTGGACATCCCATTTTTTCTACTGACCGGGAGGACTTTTACGCTGCTGCCCCTCTCACAGTTTTTAAGCTAAACCCACCAAGTTTGAGACATGGGGTTGCATTAAAGCAACAGACATGGGGTTGCATTAAAGCAACTGGTGAAATTTGGTGGACACCCACCATTCTTGGTCCTCTCCTGCATCCAATCAAATTTCATCCATTCAGAAAACAGGTATATAGAAAATCTATCAACCATCTCATCATTTTCTTTTTTATTATGACATCTGCCATTCTAGAAACTACTGCCATTCTCACACTTTTGATGGCAGGGTCCCCAAACTTTGCACACCTTGCGGTAAAAGGTTTGGAAGAGTGGGTGGAGGCACCAACAGCCAATCAGAATTCACTCATTGACATTAATGGGAAAATTTCAACTGGTGCCATTCTCACACTTTTGACGGCTGGGTCTCCAGACTATGCACAGTGTGTCAATGGCTGACTGTGGCTAAAGGTTCGGGAAAGTGGGAGGAGCCTCCAACAGCCTATCAGATTTCACTCATTTTATTTTAAATTCATACCACTGGCTTTTTCAAGCTAACGTGAAGTTTGTTCACGAACTTCCCTTTCTAGTTATTATTAATATTATTATGTAACGTATTATTATTTTCCAACTTACCTACAAATTCTACTTAGGGAATGGATATAATTTGTAACCTGGGCCCAGTTGTTCAAAAGTAATCCAATTCGATTTTGGGTAACAGATTGGATTGAATCTTGAAAATGGGTTGCTCAAAGGGAAAAGAGGGATAGTGAAATCAGATCAGATCACCTAATACAATCTCAGTTTTAATCTGGATTAAACCTTCACTTTGTGTTGTTCAAAAGTTTGTGTTTAAATTGTGATACATTTGATCCCCAATATCAGGATAATCCTGATCCCAACAGAAAGGTGGATTCAGTGTGGATTTCTGGCACAAAATTAAATAAAACTTGAAAATTGACCAATTGTTGAACTAGGACCATGGCAATGAAAATAAAGTAGGGAATAAGACATGAAGCCTTTGGGTATAGTCAAGGGAAAAAATCCCTGTCAGATATCGGTACTCAAACAAAATCTCAAAGCTCAAAAAGCTCTACATGTACTGTCCATTGTATTTTAATGAAAATGACAATTATTATTACTCAAGTCATCATGGACAGACCCTGGCCACTTCACAACACAGTTTGTGATGATGAGGTCAGCGTTGCCCACAAGTTGGATACTGATTCTGTGCTTCCCCTCTCGGTTCACATACTGCCACTGCTTTTCATGAGGTGCTTGAATGTGTACATGAGTACAATCAATGATACCAATAGTATTACAGTAGGCATGTTCCCCAAAAGAAAGAAACTTCGCTTAGTTTGTGCCATCTGGTCATCCTTGGGAAATGAAACAAATTCATTGACCAGACTGGCCAATTCAACTGAGGCAGCTTTCATCACATTACTAACAGTTGATTTGTCCACTCCCATATTGTCACCAACAACCTGGCAGAAAGTCCCAGAGGCGTAAAAGCGCAGTGCAATTAGGCACTAATACTCCACAGACAAAGCATGACTCCTTTGGGTTTTCTGCAGTAACTTTGGCCTGACAAGGTCTGCAGTGTACTTGATATCATCTCTCCCAAAGCGGAAACGGGCATACAGTTCCTCTGTAGTGTATTGTGCAAGTGGCTTGGCACGCTCAGCATGCACTCTTTCATGGTATCTTCTCCTTTCCTACCAGTGGTAGCGATGAACAACACCTGCCACTGTTGACACTGGGACTGAGTAAACCAGCAGAGGCCACAGAACACGCGGTAGGATGGAGTGCTGGTAGATCCAGGCCTTGAATCTGCCTGGCAGGCCGGACTTGTCCACCTTGGTGAGCCAACTTTCCAGCTCTTTGTTGGACTCCTGAATGGCGGCGGTGTCATTCAGAGTCACATCAAACAGCTTCCCCAAACTCTTCACTGGCTGCTTACTGATGGGGGGGATAGCAGTTCCCGCCAAGGAGACACAGAATTTGTCAACCACTTTCCCCCTTTTTAGTACCATGGATCTTGATTTGGTAGGCTTGAAGCTCATCCTGGCCCAGATGACAAGTTTTTCCAGGCCTTGCAATATCCACCTCCCTCCTGGGACTGATGTTGTTGTAACATTGAGGTCATCCATGAACACTCTTATGGGGGGCTGCCGCCCACCAGACCTGGTTAGAGGGCCTCTACATTCCACCTCAGCTGACTTGGACACTATGTTCATCTCCAGGGCAAAGAGATGACTGAGATGGTACATCCAGTTATTATCCCCTTTTCCAGCTGATGCCAGTCTGATGTTACTTCCCCAGAAGTGACCCTCAGCCTGAAATTGTTGTAATAATCCAGGATCAGGTCCTTGATCGCACTGGGGACATGGTGGCGGTGTAGTGCGAGTGCTTTACAATTATATCAAAAATATATAAAAAAATATATATATTCTCCCATACAAGGCATTCAGCTAATGGCAGACCATTGTCTGGGCAGAGATTTATAATAAAACAGGCCAGTACAGACTGACACAGCCTGTAGAGATTAATAAGCTAGCTACCATCAGTGTACTGCTGGGTACAGCAAATGTGTTGAATGATGCATGTCAGAACACTGATATACTCTAGATATCTTGTCATGAATTGGTTATAGCAGCTTAAAAAAAACAGCAAAAATTCAGACAGTGTTGTTGCTATAGGCTGAACACTGGAAGTCTGTAAAAACATTGCCTGGCCTGATGAATCTGAATCCTACCGTTTCACGTGATTAAGAAAACCAGATTATATGCAAACAATAAAACAAAAGACAAAACCACATCCTGCTACAAATCAACAATCAAAGCTAGCTGTTGGACATCTGAACATTGTTGTCAGCTATATGCATCACTTTTAGGGAGCAGTATATCCTTCTGCAAGTAGTTCGAAGCCACAGAATGGAAAGAATTATTTAGAAATACGGCTCCATATTTATATATATTTCTGGCACATTTTGTGTGTATAACATCACAAAATGTGCAAAAGAGTTATGCTCCTTCTGATCGCATCATCTGCTAAATCAACAGGAAAATTGTGTTTGTCAGCCTCACTGTCACTTACATGCTACTGATGCCTTGTTTGTTGTTCTCAGACTGCTGGTCTATTGGAAAAGCTGCTGTTAGTATCTATGTATAGCAGATTTTTAGCAATGTTATTGTTAGTCAGCTGTGTCATGCTGGGTTGTGAGATCCCCACCACCTTGAAATAAAACAGGAATGAGGGTCTTGGTAAGAATTAATTGCACCTCTCAGTAATTTGTTAATTTGATTTGTTATTGCATTTCTTACTCAATATTTTGTCTCAGGTATGATGCATATAATTCACAAGTCTGGTGTCCAGCAGGGGCAGATTTAGAAATCATGGGTCCATGTCCCCTCCCCCTCCCCCCCCCATTTTTTTTTATCCAAAAATGGATGCTGATGGCCTTCACAAGGTGAGGAACGTCACTCAGTGTCCCCTTAAGGCCGGGGTCCCAGGGTTGGTTCCTGCCTGCGCCCATTGTCCCCGGGATAGGCTCCGGTCCCCCCCGCGACCCCAGTTGGGATTAAGCGGTTTCAGGAAATGGATGGGTGGATGGATATATATATATATATATATGTGTGTGTGTGTGTGTGTGTGTGTGTGTGTGTGTGTGTGTGTGTGTGTCTCACTTTCTTGCAGTTCAGCTGTAGATAGCCATTTTGGGTTACCGGTTTCAAAATGATAGGATTATTGTATGGTGTGCCCCTATCCATAATGCAGGAACTAAGGTGGTTGCTGTTATAGAAGTTGGATGTGAATTAGATAAACCAAATTAGATTATAAGTATATTGTGAAAAATTGTAGATGTGGATAATATAAATTAAAACTAATAAGAATTTATTCAGTATAAGATATGTTTGGGGATCATATTAATGAAGAACTACTACAGTTGTAAATAACATGAATTAGAACAGACGAGACAAATTACCATGGATAATTTTAATGTGTACATTACAAATTACAATTAATGATACTGCTGGAATGCCGCAGCTGCCAGGGGCACAAAGAAGTTATAAGCTGGCAGTTTAATCAATGCTTAGAAAAAAATGTTGCATTATAGGCTGGGCTGAGGATGGAGCATAAAATTGTCATTTGTATATATTGATGATTAAGCTTTTTATGATTATGTGAGTTCATTTCAGTCAAAGAAACCACACACGCATGCACACACTTTAAAGCAACTTGTCACATTGTGGCCAGGGCCGGCAATGGACAGCTGCAGGGAGACAAAGATGCATACGCAATGGGGCTTCACTGATGACACACATGGCAGAAACAAGCAATTTGGGGACAACCCACACCTCCCAAACCTTAAGACCTTACATATAAAGGGCAAGACACAGGTGGGCCACGGCCATCAGCGACCAGGAACCTGAAGGGCCAGCGTCAACCTCAGACCTGGAGATGGGGACTGGGCCACCAATGACGTCAGGACTGGAGATGGGGACTGGGCCACCAGTGACGTCAGGACTGGGCCACCAGTCTGGTAGGACAGAGGTGGATAGTTCAGGTCCAGAAAGTAAAAATCCAGGCCAGGATTTTGTATCAACCAGTTGAGTACTCTGTGATTGTGACTCTTTATGTTCAACTGGCTGGTTAAAACAAAAGCTTGGTCTGGATTTTTACTTTCTGGGCCTGAACTGTCCACCCCTGGGGTACGATAACTGGCAATGAGGAGACACACAATGGTAATGTACTAGGCAAGCCTGACATCATTTGATACTTTATAAATTTGTGGCTATTTTAATTCCATTGGTTTTGCCATTAAAATATACTAAGTATATTGGCATAAGTACAATTAATCATAGCGGAATGATAATAAGGTAATCGCTTAAGTAATGTATGTCTTGTATTAGTGTTGTAGTACTCGAGACCACTTTTTTGTGGTCTTGGTATCATCTCGGAATTGACTTTATTTTGAATTTGTCTCAGTCTCGGACATTGAGAACTCAAGATTATATTTCAAGACCAGCCCAGACCACCCATCAAAACGCCTCAATATTTATCACAATAGCTTAATATGCATCTGTTTGTTATCTCTGACAAATGCAAAATACGTTGATTTTTGCACCAATTAATCTCAGGCTTGTAACTTTGGACGGGTATAATGCACAGACATGATTCGCATATCTTTGCAATCAAGAGAAGTTACTCGATCCGGGGCGTCTAAGTTACAGCATTGTAACTTCAGTAAAGTGTATCGGTCATTCCAACTTTCAGCACACCGAGCTCAAAACATGCTCCTGTGCTTATGCTTTCGTGTCAGTCACGTGCCCCATGTTCTTGCCTGTCAAGCATTTTCAAGTATTTTCTTTTGTTTGTCATTATAAAAACATCTTCAAATGGTTTAAAATCAGTTACAAGCAAACAAAATCAGTCAATAATGAAAACATAAAGATTCTGCAAATGGACAATGAAAAGCACATGGCACAAGGCAGCCTACACCCTGGTTGGGATACAATCCATTGACGAACACATACGTAACAATACACTATGGGCACTTGGCCTAACTGTAAATCTTTGAACTGTAGTAGGAAACTGGAGTACTTGGATGAAACCGACCAGACATGGAAAAAATGCGCAAACTCCACAGACTACTCAGAGCATAAGCATGATTTGAACCTCCTATTTCTGGAGGTCTGAGGCAACAGTGCTATCTACTGAGCCACTGTGCTGCCCTATACTGTTTACTTGTATGGAAACGTTATTTGAAATTCTCCACTTGAGGGGTTGTACTCAGGGGTAATTACTTTGCTTTAATGGATGGTTCTACAGTGAAGCAGACCACTGCATGCCTCAGCAGACAGAAAGAAAATGTGCTTCCCTGTACGCCTCTAAATTCTGCCCTCAAGGTGGTTGCAGAGTAGAGAAATTGCAAAATATTGTCGTTTGCCACATTGCAACAAAATAATTATAAAACCATCACTTGTTCCAATACCATTTTCACTAATCATAAGGTAGGTTAATTTATAGTTTAATGATCATTTGAATTTCAGTTTATCAGATGACTTCAATGAACTTACCAATCTGTTTTTTTTAAGAAATAAACCTTCACCAGCTAATCCTTCTAAAGCAATAGCTACTAGTCTTGAATTATCGGTGTTCTGTCTCGACGGTATGGTGTCGGCAGTACCAACCTGCTATTGCAGTGCAGTGAGTGCAGTGTTGTCAATCAATTATGTTAGTCAATAATTCTCTCCAGCTGGGGGCGTTGCATTTAAGTCCCCCCGTCTCCATTTCCCAGTTGCTGAATTTTGAGCAGATCTATGCAAAGGGAAAGTTGTTTAGCCCAAACTGTATTTCACCGAATTGTTGTTGTATTGGGTTTCTGCAGTTCTGGGTCTGGAATTCCAGCCCATTTGCAATTTGTTGCTATTTTATAAAAAAATAATTTAGGGTAAACTACATACTTTCAGATGACATATTTAATTACCCTTAAATACAATCCCATGGATGCCTTGAAAAAGCATGAAACACTAAACTCAGATGCACTGCAAATGCGCAAGCAAAGAATAGTAGCAAAGCTGTCTTTATTGAAACATTTTAAAAATAATTCAAGATGAGGGGAAATATTTATAATATATGTTGTATTTAATCATTTTAATGTGCTTGCTATAAAATATAGTGTAAATAATATTAACACTAAAAGATGTCCTTTAAATGTTACTCAGATTGTGGTCCTGTTTGATTTTAATGACACTTAAATGCTTATTGTCTGTGTAAGACCAATGCTTTGGTACAATATATTTGTAATTAAATGCATAGAAACAAGGTCTGCTCTGCAGTAAAG
The DNA here is from genome assembly GCA_026777985.1 of Mormyrops attenuatus. NCBI lineage: Eukaryota > Metazoa > Chordata > Actinopteri > Osteoglossiformes > Mormyridae > Mormyrops > Mormyrops attenuatus. The sequence continues at coordinate 2,847,848 of JAODKC010000021.1, read as the reverse complement.
TATAATGTTACAGCATTCTGCCAGGAACTGGAAATATTTCACACACAAGTGCTACTGGGTCCAAATTGTACACGCGTGAATAATACTAGTATTCCCAAAAATATGCCATATTTCAAGGGTAATAAAACTTGAAATTGTTTACAATATTACTTTATTTGATGGCTACAACATTACTGAAATATTAGAAACAATATTTGTATGCATGACATAGTGACTGGTTTGTGGTTTTGAATCTCATCTATTATGTATGTTTGGAGTTTTCATGTTTTCTCTGTGTCATTTCCTCTGGGTTCTCCAGTTTTCTCACACAGCTGAAAGACATGCTCATAGGCTAACTGCTGCCTCTACATTGGCTATGAGACTTTTTATTGTGTGTGTGTGGCTTTTATATACATATGAAGAGTTCCAAAACACGATAAGCGTCATAAAAAAAAAATAAAATCAAGTTCACGCCAAAAGGAGTATGGCATTTGATCACTATTCATAGTTCCATATTCAATTTAATGCCAAACGCAATTTCTGCCATGTTTCGCTGCCTTGTATACTTCCAAACTGCGATAAATGAAACTTCCAATTTTCAGCAGAATCCGATATCTTCGCTCGACCAATCACAGCACACGATTCCAGTTCATGTCAGCGCTCAATGATTGACAACATTGCAGAGAATCCCCGTCATTTTAAGTGAAATTTTTAACAAAACTAATGAATAAGTTTGATGGAATTCAGGAGCCAGTGCATGTTTATCCTGTGGGGAAGAAACATAGGCCGTCACAAAAGAATCATAAGTAGGGGGAAGTGAAGCGAACACGACATTCAGGCAGGGGAAAAATACCGGCGATTGCATGCTCATACACTAGACAGGCTAAAGACTTTTGCCATACTGACATGCTAACTGCTGGTGATCGTGGTAAAGGCTTTGAGTCTTTCTGCTCTCATATGAATAAAGCTGAACAGGATCAAGCCATTTTGTGCTGCATAACAGTTAAAAAGTTACAGCGTCCTAAAGTGGAAAACGATAGGGAGGTCACTAATGAGCACTGTTTGTTCATCGAGGATCATCCATGTTTTTTTACACATTACAAGAATGCAGTGTGTGTGTGTATGTATGGGTGTCTGTGGAGGGGGACTCTTCCCTAACTTAATGTTTTATACACTATATTGCCAAACGTATTGGGACACCTGCCTTTACACACACATGAACTTTAATGACATCCCATTCTTAATACAAAGGCTTTAATATGGAGTTGGCTCACCCTTTGCAGCTATAACAGCTTCAACCCTTTTGGGAAGGCTGTCCACAAGGTTTATTGGAATTTTTGACCATTCTTCCAGGAGAGCATTTGTGTATTGTGTAATACTGCAGCATTTGTGAGGTGAGGCACTGATGTTGGACGAGAAGGCCTGGCCCGCAGTCTCCACTGTTATTCATCCCAATGGTGTTCTATTGGGTTGAAGTCAGGACTCTGTGCAGGCCAGTCAAGTTCCTCCACACCAGACTCGCTCATTCATGTCCTTATGGATCTTGCTTTGTGCACCGGTGCGCAGTCATGTTGGAACAGGAAGGGGCCATCCCTAAACTGTTCCCACAAAGTTGGGAGCATGAAATTATCCAAAATGGCTACAAATGCTGCAGTATTAAGAGTTCCTTTCACTGGAACTAAGGGGCCAAGCGCAAGCTCTGAAAAACAACTCCACACCATAATCCTCCCTCCACCAAACTTTACACTTGTTCCCAAGTGCTTCCACTTTGTTATAATACCACTAACAGTGGAATATTTAGTAGTGAGAAAATTTCATGAATGGACCTATTGCACAGGTGGCATCCTATCACGTTTGAATTCACTGAGCTCCTGAGAGTGACCCATTCTTTCGCAAATGTTTGTAGAAGCAGTCTGCATGCCTAGCTGCTTGATTTTATACACCTGTGGCTATGGAAGTGATTGGAACACCTGAATTCAATGATTTGGAAGTGGGTGCCCCAATACATTTGGCAATATAGTGTATTATTCCAGCAGAGAAGGTGGTTCATTGTTTTCCCACTTTGGCAACACGATTCCTCCTGTGATCTAGATATGGCACTTAGAAATTGACATGCCATACAAGGTAGCCAAACTTTAATTGATTGCCTAGAATAAAAGTTTGATCCTTTCTTTTTATAGTTTCCATGTCAATATCAGACTGGGCATTAACATCCCTCGGAGCTTTGTATGTGTAAATTAGATTTGTAGAGGACAAGATAAATGTAAAAGTGCAATACAACAAGATGAATGTATTTTGGGAAGATCTGTGGTCCAATATAAGAGAAACTGTCCAAGTTCAGAGGCTGCCTGATTAGATCAGTTTTGCTTTTTGTTTATGGTTATATTTTGCACACAGAATTTATGTTTGTAATAGATGTACTGTAATAGATTTATAGCATGTTTTGGGGAAATAATCCATTTGTGTAATAACGTTTTAAAAATCAAAATCTGGATTTAAACTTTTGATGTGATTAAAACCTCATAGTGCTATATTAAAGTTTGAAACAGAAAATAGTGGTTCATCCAACCACCTTTAAACCATTATCTCGTTACAGTTAAAATAACTTATTCTCGTAGCTATTATCAAGATTATGCACAAATAGTGTAATGGCTCAAACAACAAAAAAAAAAAAAAAAACGGTATACTGTAGATCATTGTCTATGTACTAGGAATCAAAAGTCATTATGGAACTGCCCAGCTTGCGTTCGTTAAAAGATATAGTAATAGTGGGTTGGTGAGCCATGCTTGCAATAATTAGCCAGCAGAGTCAGTTTGGGGTACAATCACCAGATGGTGTTTATTACACCCGTACCACTTCCACCATCACACTCTCGCACTGCCGCCCGTGTTCGTCGCCCCGCTTTCTCCTAATACACGCTTTGGGCGCGCACATAAATACATACACACACACTACGTACAACGATGAACATTAACCACTATACGTGACATAACACACAGCACATATACAACAACACAAGCGATTACTGGAACTATTTAAAAATCTGGCATCAGTCCAACATGCCGCACTGCCCGCCAGTACCTATGTGCTACACTGCCCCCCCCCTATGGGGTTATCTGTCCCGGAACCCCCACAAAGCCCCAGAAGCGCACCAGGCAGTGGTAAGTCCTCTGCAGTTGGGGCCCCCAAGTCCACCACCGTCTGGATCAGTCCCTGCTGCCTGGGCAGTCACCCCTGGTCCTGGCGTTAGTCGGCCAGGGGCTGGTATGGCGCCAAGCAGTCGCGGTGCAGCTCGACAGTTTTGCGCCACTCCGGCATCAGCACCCTGTACACCACCTCGGAGATTCATTCCAGCACCTCCCCGGGACCCCTCCAGTGGCTGTCGAGCTTGGGTGACCGCCCCTTCTTCCTAATGGGGCAGTACACTCAAACAGGGTCCCTGGGCTGGAAGGCCTGTCCCCGGCAGCGGATGTCACGCGGCCTCTTCTGCCTGACCATGGCCATGCCTTAATGGTCCTTGGCCAGCTCGTACACGACCCGAACATGCTCCCAAAGCTGCCGCAGGTAGTCCAATCCCGGTGTCGCCGGCAGCTCTGACTCGGGGGGCGGGGGAGGGAGCCGAACACCAGCTCCACCGGGGTCCGCAGCTCACAGCCAAACATGAGGACGGCAGGGGTGCAGCCAGTGCTTTCTTGTATCGCTGTACAACACGCCCACAGGACCAGGGGAAGATGGGTGTCCCAGTCGCGCTGGTGCTTGTTCATGAGAATCGCCAGCCGTGCACTCTGGGGGTCCCCAGCCACCAGCAGACCTCGCAGAATGCCTGCATCTCGGAATTCCTCCCCTGGTTGCTGTGCAGCTCCTCGGGGGCCCCGAACCTGCAAAAAATCTCCTCCACCAGTTTAGTTGCGGTGGTGGTGGTGCTCTGGGTGCCCTCCGGGTGGCGAACCGCATAGGCCTTGGGCCACTTCGTAAAATAGTCCATGGCCATGAGTATGTAGTGGTTCCTGGCCTCTGTTCGGGGGAAGGGACCCAGGACGTCCACCCCCACGCGCTCCATGGGGGCGCCCACCCTGTATGGCTGCAGGGGAGCCCTGGATTGCCGGCAAGGACCCGTGCACACATCGCAGCAGTGCACAAATAGTTTGGTGTCCTGCTGGCATCCGGGCCAGTGGAACCGCCGCCGCAGCTTCCCCAGCGTCTTAGCTACCCTGAAATGCCTGACGCCAATGGCCCTGTGTACTGACCTCAACGCAGGGGGGTCAAGGCTCCGGAGCACCAGCAGGTGCAACAGCCGCCCAGTGCAGTTCGGTGATCACCAGCGACAGTACAGCAGCCCCTCGTGCTCCTCCGGGGTGTGCCACTGGGAGTGGTAGGCCTTCGTTTCCGGGTTTGCACTCAGTTTGGGGGACGTGGGACAGGACTCACTCCATGAGCCTCTCGAACGTGGCTGGGGCGTTACACAGACCAAACTGCATCAACCAGAAGTACCATAGTCCGTGGCCGATGGAGAAACCGGTCTTGGCGCGAGCGTCCAGGGCCAGTTCGACCTGCCAGTAGCCAGTCCAGAGGTCCAGGGTGCATAGTCGATGTGTGGCAGGGGGTAGGATTCTTTCCTCGTGACCGCGTTCAGCCATCGGTAGTCAACGCAGAACCGCCATGTTCTGTCCTTTTTGGCAACGAGGACTGCTAGAGCCACCCACGGGCTGTTGGACGGCTCCTGCTGCTGCCATCTCTCTGAACCTCTGCTCCGCCTCCTGCCGCTTCGCCAGGGCACACCCTGCAATCTGTGTGGGTGCTAGCGAATATATATATATACACAATTTCATTATATATACCAGTTCCTTTAATAAGTCATTTAATATATATCATCTTTCATCAAGTTGAGTTTCCCCTTGTGAGGAACTGAAAAACGGTCCCCACAACATCAAAATAACAGGTTTTTTTATCACATTGTGTGTGTTTGTGTGTGTGTGCACGCGCATCATAAGCAAACTGAAGAATCAATAATTTCTTTTTATTTTGTAGAAATATAGATGAATAAAAACACTTTCAGTTTATTTGTTGGCCCTTTGTTGCTTTACAACCACTGTTTACAATTATCCATTAATAAATGTTAATGAGTTTTATTTACAACTGATGTCTACCATGTGGATCCTTTTCCAGTCCCACAGAACCATAGATGAATGAAGAAAAGTGCAGCCTATGGTTTGTATATCATTCATCGTGTCATTGTGCACTATTATGTTGCCCTTGCTGAGCTGGTTGACTCACCACAATCATTTACTTCATATTAATAGTGTTAATCTTTTACAAAAAACAAAACTTTACCTTTGTGTTCCAAAAGCTGTTAAGGATTAAGGTCTTTCTTTGACAGTATTAACTTCATTACATGCAACTTTAAAAACCACTAAAAACTACATCCCAGATATCAGGAGTGACAAAATATGTTACGGTGCTCAGTATTCAAGGCACTGCTGCAAAAAGCAGCAACTAGAGAATAACTTTTTTTCATATGAAAGGAAGAAATTTCTATTTTGACGTTTCCAGCAGTCACATAACATAAAGAGATGGCACATAAAGGAATGCCATTTTAGTTTAAAATCAGACCTCTAAGAGTGATATGAATGGAAATGTATGAAGAAGAAAAGCATATTCAATCCCACAGCCACCATAATTTAAACTGCTCAACTCCTCTGGCTGTCAGAAGTTGTTAAGAGTTTTCATTTAATTTCATCATTTGCTGTGACATGATACATCAAACTACTAATACCTAAAAATGATTTAATTTGTGGTAAGATCTGTTGTTTTTGACTGTTCTTTATGTGCCTTCTACTTGAAATATGTTCATTAAAATTTGGAAACATTCCTAAATTAAGATGATAATACATATATACTGTATTTGTATTGTTAAATATGTGATTGTTGTTTGTGTTTTGGGACATAGTGCTGAATCTAAAATAAATTCCAGGAAGTCACACAACATTGCACTTTATTCTTAGATAAATTGTTTTAAAACAGATCTGGATAGTGAAAATGTGCTCACATAGAGAACTGAGAGTACTATAATAATGTAAATAGTAAAATAGAAAACTATGGATATGAATAGATCAGGGTAAATTAAACTTTGTTATGAAGCACAGTAAAATTACTACTTATTAGTCAGTACTTACTGTATTTTTCCCTCTGATTTTTGTTTTTTTTTTTCCTTTAAATGAGTTGCAGTATTGTATAATGGGAAAAACATCCATTCTCCTATTCACATTCTAAATGGGGGCTTTAGTCTATCCCAGGTAGAACACGATCCAAGGATGGGGTACACCTGGGGGAGCGATGGAAAAACATTAAGAAACCAGTTTATTTTTAGTTTAAAACGATTTTTAAGGCAGATTCTTCTCCTTCCTTTTGAGCAATAAATGGCAAAGTTGATTAATACCACACATGATTCAGTTTGTACAATTATTTTCAAATAAAAATAAATTATGATTAATGGAGAGAGAATTAAGCATTCTCATTGTATAATATTGCATAAATCTGTCAGCACCAGTTAAATGCACTTTTATATGCTGTTACTTTTTTAGGCACTGGATATATTTTACCTCTGTACAAATTTTGTTGTTGTCTGGCTTGTTTAAAAAAAAAGACAAAAGAAATAGCATAACTTATAGTACTATCATTTTAAATCCTGAGATGGTGTGGAATGAGGGTAAAGTGTCATTCATTTATATGGAACAGGAAAAGAAATCACAAACGACCACATTATTTTTGTCTGGTATTGCACTGCCATATCTATGCATATAATTTTCTGACTGAGGAAATGTATTTTCCTTAGCAAATTGTTTATATTTTATATAAAATGGGAAATATATAGCAAATATTCCTCAAAAATACCAGATTTAATGACACTTCAGAATGCATTTTTACTTTATCTTAAGCATATTTAATAAAGCTTTAATCCCCTTTTATAAAAGATCGACTATATCACACCATTAAAGTCACTGACATTCTGATAGCTGTCAAATCTGGTTCCTAAGCTTCATTTCACATTTTTGCTTAAATAATTTTGTATCATCACATGTGTGTTACAATGTTAAGGCTTATTGATGGACATTTAATTTAGATATACCATAAACCTACAATTGAAGGAGTAATATTAGTTTAAGATATTTGTGGTTAGTGTATATATGCTCGGTTGGGTTATGAATATCCTTCTCGAAACAAAAATACAATACATATGTAACAAATATATACTATAGCCTTTTTAAAAATATTTCTTGGATACGTTTTGCAGTTAAACTTGTAGTGATAATGTGACATTTTTTTTCTTTGTGTTTTACCAACAATGACAATGAGTGTGTGAGCATTGTCTTGTTTCATTCAGACTTCACAATGCACATTTCTTTCGTGAAATTAACTTACGAGGGAGCACTCAGCTGATAAACACATTAAAATATCAAGAGTGCTGACCTTAGCTGCCAATGATCAAACAGCAGATTGATTAAAAATTTCGAATGTAAACACGATAAAGGAAACACAAAGCTTTAAATGAAGACTGACAATTCCTTATAGCACTTACCCATGTTGAGTGTTATCCTTATTTGGAAAATATTTTTATTGTAATGATAAAATCTTCAGAATTGTATTTTTTTCTGTAGCAAATGTATTCCCTTTTGCCATTTGAATCAGCTAAAATACATTTTTCCTAACAAACAGAATCACTGAAAGTAACTACAAAATGGCTTTCAACATTGTTTGCTTACACATCTTTAAACATCAACGGTGTTCTGTGTTCTGTAACTATTAAATAGTACTTGTGAATGTGCGGCTTTGTATTTCATTTTAAACTGCTTTTTTTCTGCTACATGCATGGATACCTTTTGTGAAATCACAGCAAGAATGAGCATTGTTAACGTATGCACACTGGTCTGAATTTCCTTTGCTAAACTGAATGACTATGATCAATCACTGGGCCAAGCAGGTCATTCACCTTCATCTGCAGTTAAGAAAGCTGAGCTGGCAGTGTGAAGAAAGCAGGGCGAGAGTCAGTAAGCAGAACTGGCTGCCCTGAGTCAGTAATACTCTTTGCTCATCTGCAGAGGTGACAAAAGGTGATCATTTATCATCAGAACAATTCTGCTTCCTTTTGGAGACGCAGCTGGAGAGTGTGATTCACGAGTGAATGACGCTTGCAGAAAGACATGCATACGTGTGTGAAATGTATACAGATACCTCTCTTATTTACAAGCCAGGTTTAATCACATTTTCACTGCAGAAAAAACATGTATTATGATAATACAGAATTAGGAAACAGGCCCAATGTACCCAACACAGTAGTAGTATATACAAAGTCCTGTCTGTCTGCTACTGTGGGTCTCAAGACCACAGTCTTTTTTGCAGTCTTGGTCTTGTCTCGGAATCAGCTTTATATTGTCTTGGTCTTGTCTCGGTCTCGGACATAGAGGACTCAGACATAGGTTTTATTTCAAGACCAGTGAAGACCAAGACAATTTTCTTGAAATACTAAGTGTTAAGTGATGTTAAAAACGTGGAAAGAATGTTGAATAAATAAGTTTAAATATAAATAAAACATATACAATATGTTTTTAATGTGGGTGCTTTTGTGAGAACGTGGCCACCAATGTTGAGATTAAACCTATGGTGAAAGAGGATGGAGTCCAACCACCAGATGATGCCCCCTATTTTTTAATACTTTGCTACCTTATGTGATGTTTTGTCTGATGACTGCAAAAGATGAAGACTGACACAGATCAGCTGCAGGTAACCTGTTTTATTGCTGGCAGAATTTGTTAAACAGAAATTGCTCCAGATCAGCACGGGGATTCGCCTGACAGGTGGTAGAACTTGGTGTGGGGAATTAGCCGGAGATGCAGAGTGACCAGAGTAGGTAACTGGAGGGCAGAGGTGAAGATCAGGTGTGGGTAACCTGGCGTGGGTCTGGCGATCGTCGTCGGTAACCAGAGGGCTGAGGCGGAGATCGCAGTCGGGTAATCAGAAGTGGGTCAGGCGAGTGGGTCATGGAAATTTGCATTTACTCCAGAATGTTATGAAGAGTATGAATGAATTGCAATTACTTGCAATTGCAATTACTGACATCATTTCAGGGATTCTCTTGTTAACACAGGTGAGAGTGTTGATTAGTACAAGGAGTTAGAATAGCAGCCTGGATGCTTTAAAAAGAGGGTGGTGCTTGAAATCATTGTTCTTCCTCTGTTAACCATGGTTACCTGCAAGGAAACACCTACAGCATTATTGCTTTGCACAAAAATGGCTTCACAGGCAAGGATACTGCTTCTAGTAAGATTGCATCTAAATTAACCATTTATCGGATCATCAAGGAAAGAAGTTCAATTGTTGTGAAGAAGGCTTCAGGGTGCCCAAGAAAGTCCAGCAAGTGCCAGGACCATCTCTTAAACTTTGTGAAAACCAATACTAGTGTCATTCTCAAAACTTTTGGCCATGAAACTTTTTGGAAACCAAGCGATGAAAAACCAAGAAGAACATTCGTACCCAGGACTCACTATGAAGATCCCTTCACTGAGACCCAGCTTCTAGACATAGACCTCTTCATAGGGAAATGGGAGACAGGTTTTCGGGCTGCCTTCATAATGTTCTGTGGCAGCAGACTGTAAGCAGAAAAATTTTTTAAATAATTATGAATGGTGACTCTTAATGCTGAGCGAAAGTCACGAGACAGACATACGCCGAAAGCAGGGTTGCCAACTCTCACACATCTGGCGTGACACTCACACATTCAGACTCACACAAGCAACCTTATGGCAACTCTATATTATTCCATTATAAACCTAAAATTAGCTATACCAGAAGCATAGGGATACTTTGCAAACCCTACACACTATTTACAAGGTAATAAAACTGTTACATACTTGTAAATGCATGTGCATGTGCGTGCAGACTCATCTTGAAAATTTCTGACCAAAGTTAGCAACTGTAGGGAAAACCAGACTTGGATAAACACAGGATCAAAGGAAAGCACTTGGTCTAAGTTACCCTGTAAGTAATAAATGATAATGACCAAAGTTGGCAACCCTGGAAAAGGAGAATGTGTCCATCCTCATGACGCTTTTGTATCTAACTGTGGTTTTAAAATCTTGAATATTTGAATGTGATCAGCATACATACTGATTTACTTTTTTGAGGTACAGTATACTGAGATTTCAAATGCTGGGCTAGTTTCAGGTTCCGTTGCATGGATTTTAAGCAGACCTCGGGCTGGAGTATTTTGGTGGACCTGGCAATGCTGCCTAAGCTGCAGTGTGCAGACAGAATGTGGTGACCAGAATATTCTGCCCTCCTATTGATGTACAACTGACCGACTGTCAGTGCATTGCATTGTGAAACGTTCTATTTTGAACAAATATAGGAGGTGTTTTGTCTAATATTTTTGCATGCATACAAACACTTAATGCTCACACACAAATAATATTGGCTAGTTGAATTTTCTACTTAACCTTATTGAATGTTTTCTCTCACCCCCCATAAATGTATGCAGAACCAGGTGCCCAGCCCCATACCTATTTGAAGCCCTTACAGTGAACCATCATCTGTTGGCTGGCTCCCAGTTTTGTTCCTACTTGCCTCTTTGGTTAGACCCGTATCCATTACCACTGTTAATTAAAATCCCTACTCCTTCCCTGCATTATATGACAAGGCCTTCTCTATCGTATTTGCACAGGCTTATCTAAGGAACGCCCTGAGGTGGCCATGGCCAGGACTTGTATATACATGTCCACCCTGTTGCCACCCCGCGTCAATATAATAAAAAAAGCGGATTATTTCCTTTCCTAAGTGGAACCATACTATAGGAGAGAAATGGTGCACCGTGGCCACCCCCTTAAATATAACTGGCCCCCACTGGCCACCACAACCAAAATGTTCTGCAAGCCCACTGCTTGCTATGCAACAGTGTGTAGCCTACATTTACTGGGCAAACAAATGCTCTTTAAGAAGAAATGAGACCACAGAATAAGTGAGAGAAGAGATTTTTTTTAAATAGAATGTTACCGTGACAAGTTATCAGGGATGGATCTAAGGGATGGTCAGAGGCCCATGCTGATGCTGTACGTGTAATGGCCAGATGTCCCAATACTTTTGCTCATATTGTATAGATTGTCTACTGGGGAACCATTATACAGACTTTTTACTCCAGTACAATTACGTTTTTAACAATTTCTGTCAAAATACTGATGTATAGAGCTGTGCCCCAGCCGTAACAGAAAACAATGCTTTTTAACGTGGGGATAGGTAAAGATACGCTTTTTTGAATACATGCATTTTCCATTTCAAGAACAACGGTAGCCAGGATACAGATCAATGCTATAAAAACTGCAACCATATGACAGAAGTAAAAAATATTACCCTTGACAGTAGGAAAAACAGAAAAGCTGTAGGTCAGTGATCAAGTGCTTTGTGTTTTGTTGGGGGAAAAAAACAAGCCTTTTACATTAATCACGAGACAGGTAAAACAACTCTATCCCACAAAACTACAGACATCATTCTCTCCCAAGATAGATCTCTCTATTTTATGTATTATCATGTTCTTTTTTCACTCATTTAACCATCTGTCTGGAAAATGAAGAGCTTCAACCATGCATGTGTGCTCAGAAACTGAAAAAATACATCTACACACTCTCATACAAGACTCCGTTCAATATAGATGTAGTCATTACAGCTACATTCAATCAGACCATGCTTAGCTTCTCCTGAGAACAGGACATTCCTGTTGCATGGGAGTATACAGACCCAAGATGGATAGTTCAGGTCTACCAGTTGAATATAAAGAGTCACAGTCAAAGAGTACTCAAATGGTTGGCTGAAACAAAATCTTAGTCTAATTTTTTACTTTCTGGACCTGAACTATCCACCTCTGATAAAGACCTCACAGAAGTTTTGTTAGGTATTGGCCCTGCTTTTTGCTGAACTGTTGACTTGCTGCACATCTGATTGACCTCTACTGGTTAATGAACTCTTGCCTATTTTCTGACCCTGGGTGCTGAATTTAATTTGGACTTGGTCTAGATATTCCATTGCACTCGATTCTGAACCTGGCTTGTTCTTTGAACTTGGTTCTTAGATTACATTTTGATCCTTGTCATTTCTTATTAAATGTGCTTACTCTGCTCTGGGGTTTCACAGCATTCCCACAATATGAAGGTGATGTCTTAATGGTTCTGTTGATGAACCTGCTGGATGATATTTCTGTAAAGAGAATACATAATGCAATACAAAATAAATTATTCGAGAAATGAAATATAACAGTTCCCCTATCATGTCTTTATTACTTATTTAATGTGATCTCCCACATTATTAAGTTGTAGTTAATAAGAAAATGCTAATTTCTGTCAATTTGAATTTGCTTTATGAAATCTATATTGACTATTTGACATTACAAAACGTTCGAGATGGTGAGTAAATCTATTGTTTACACCGGCTAGATGCTGAAAGCCTTGGATTCACCTGTGAATTGTAGTTATTAATTGCTGCCGTCTTTACATTTCTCCTCATTGGACCTTGTTCTTCCTCACAGAAAAGCACTTCATCTGTATTATTGATATTATTACTTCATTTGTGGTCAGGGTTTCTGGGTCCGCTTGTTTTCCATGATAAGGCAGCTGTCACCTTTCTATTCCCTTCACATTTTAATGGCATCACAGTGAAAGAAAAGTTGTCAATAATTCTAGTAGTGAAGAATAAAAAAGGACATTCATATTCATGAATTTATTTCGCATAACAATGAAGAAGTTTATGAGGACCATCAGAAGAAGAAAGAAATGACACTTTGGCCTTTGAGGGAAAAAAATTACCATATGAACTGCAGTGTGACAATGCATTGTGTCAAATGTGTTTTAAATATGGTGAAAGAAAAATTTTTCAAAGGCACAAAATCTAAAAAAAATAAAAATTACATGTTCATGCACAAACTGCATATAATAAATATATATAAGCCATTATGCCATTAAACATTTAATTTTAATGGATTTAATTAAACGAAAGAGCAAAATAAATGTGTGTCTTATTTTTTTTGTGGGAGCCAATGGATTAATTAATAAATTGGGCTAATACAAATTGAGAATATGAAGAAAACACTAGTGGCACATGACTCTTTTAACATTTGGTTGGCTGCAATTTGCCATGTATGATTGCTGCACCAAAGCAAGTACAAAAGCATGTCGGCTTTCCTAGCCGAGAGTGAGAGTGACCAGCAAAACGTCGCAATAAGGAGTAGATGCTGATAATCGGGGACAGCACCACTAACCAGTACGTTACCCAGAACCCACAATTTACACCCAACTGAACAATCAACATAGGAAATGAGAAAGTGGAAGCTGACTCACCAACTATGCTGGGATGAGGGAACAAAATGGGGAAAGGGCTCGTGGGGCAACGGAATCAACGGATCAACATAATGTGAGAGAGACAGAGCTCTAGTAGAAAATCATATCATGGGATTGAATGACAAAGAAAAGAAAACTGTGGCAAAGAAAATACATTTGAAATATTCAACAGCAAGGTCTCTTACCAGAAATCATGACCCGGTTATTGAATATAATCTACAGACTCTGTAGTGAGCAGATTAACGCACAAATCACAAATTTTGTCTGTTGGCTTAATCTTATCTCTTAACTAATTTAGATGGCTGTCTGATAATCTGGCTAGGGCAAGTGGGTTGGTGGAATAGTGAAAGTTACTCAACTGGATGGGTTGGTGACAGGTCCTGGCATGCACCACAGGGAGCGCATCAGTTACAGTATATACAGCTGTAGAAAAAAAATAAGAGACTATTTAATATTTTTAAACAAATCTGCATTTTTAAATCCTGGTTTAATTGTGGTTCTGCTGGCAGAAGGCTACACTGAGCAGCAGGTTGCTTTCAGGATCAAAATGTCTAGGACAGCAGTATACAAGAACAAGGTGAAGCAGGAGACATTGGGAACGACCAGAAACCAGTCAGGTAAAGGGCGGAATCGACATTCTAATGCCAGAGATGACCATTAACTTATCCATGGAGTTTCTCATGAATTGAAGGATGACATCAAGTGACCTTCAAAAGGAATGGGAAACATTAAGTGCAAGTATGAGGTGCACTTTTAGGATAGTTTGTATCCGACTCCTAGAAGCAGGACTAAGGTCCCATAAAGCAAAGAGGAATCCCTTCATTAATGAGAAGCAGGGAATAACCAGGCTGCAGTTTGCAGAAAAATATATATTATTCACAGACGCACACCCATAAATTGAGAAATGAGTGAAAAAAGTTGTGATGTGGTCTCTTTTCCCGCGGCTGTATGTAGGGTCTGCGGATGGTACGCTGTTATCCGCAGTTTCAGCCATCCGCGGTAGGTCTTGAACTGGAGTCTTAGTTACTTCCGTGTGTGTGTACGTGTGTGTAGGTGGTGGTAAATGCAGACATTGGAAACACATCATTTAGAAATGTTTCTACATACAGTAGATGTTGATTCTCACAGTTGTTACATAATTCATTGTGCGGTTGATTCTCAAGTCAAAAAAAGCATGTAGGAGCACATTTGTTTCAGCTACAGTAAGTGTAATCTTCCATCCATGTAGGTCTGAGGTTTATACACATTGTGTAACACTTTGTGGAGTGACACTATTTTTTTCAGTCAGTGGCCTACACAATGAACATTGCTAAGATAGGGGTCACCACATCTGTAAGAGTTTGCATACTGTCAATTGCCCATCTGAATTTAGTGATTAATTGTTGACACACCACAGTGCACAACAACGAAATGTGTTCTCTGCATTTAACCCATATGTGACAATGTGACATTGCAGGGGGCAGCTAATTCAGCGCCCAGGGAGCAGTGCTCAGGGTACCTCAGTGGTGCCTTGCTGGTCGGGGATTCGAACCTGCAAGTGCGCGTCCCTAACCATTAAGCCACCACTGCCCACTGGAATGTCACTGTTACTGCCCCCCACACCCAGCAGTTTGTAAATGCAGTGTGAATTTTAAGAAAAGTAGCAACAACAATAGACTTTTTACAGTTTATAACATGCAACGGATTAAACGCTGGTGAATAAAAAGTGCAAACACATAATTACCGGAATAATACAAAACAATAAGTTCATTCGACAAAGCAAAAAGAAATAATTCTTCACTGGGTACCCTAATGCTAAAACAAAATAGAAAATGGCCAGCTCCTCCTTACTGTCCCTCCTGAGAAGGACAGAAAAAAAGGAGGTTGGCGCTCTTTGTGCTTCTTCGGCGGGAAGGGAGAGGCAAAATGGCGGCGTGGTTGCTTGGTCGGCGGCTCGTCTTAGCAAGGGAGGCAGATTTTGGTAGCAAGAAAGAAGTACTTTAGGCGCCACTAATGTCGGCGGCAACGCTCAGCTTTTCACCCCGCTCACTCACAGCGACTTGTAAAACGGTACACCAGTCTCCGCAGAGGATAATGACACAGAGCATAGGCTGCTCTGAGCTGTCGTGTTATTACCAAAATATGCCTCATTCACTTAAAACATAGAACAAGTGCAACTACCAGCTAAGCTCAAAGAAAAAAACTATATAACTAGACAAAAAGTGCTTAAATAAAAGTACACACATAGTGTTAAATAGGCATGAAATAGCAGAATACGTGTCATGCCCCGCTCTTCCGATCCTCCCGTGTGCCACGCCCCCTCGTTAACCTCGAGTGGAATCCCCATGTATACCAGCTGTTTCTTGTTGCTGTCATTAGTTGTATGTATTTAAGTCTGCATTAGGTGTGTTTTCCCCAGTCCGGTCATTAACGTTGTGGTGTGTTCCTGAGTGTGTGGCCTCCGATAAAATCCCTCGTTACCCGACTTCCCGACTCCGACAATATGTGTGTGTATATATATATACACATACACACATATCCTACTAAGGACAGCAGCTTTCAAAAAAAAAAATAACTACCAATTATCATGTAGGTTACACATGCCTTTATGTGTTTTTAAGCAGAACACATTGAAATAGAAACACATTAACCTTAGGTTTCGCGATTCACTGACAAGAGATTAGGAAAATATACACATTATCGTTGCTACTTAAATGAACCATAACCCTAATTGTAACTCTAATCCCCTGAACCACCTGTGGTACCATTAACATCACTGCACCCCTAGATGGTAACTGAGTGACATCTCGACCCGCCCCATCCAGGCTGCAGTAAGGTGTACTCGCTCTGAAGGGCTGTATTAGATCACGTGCCTCTACATGGCCAAACAAAATAGTCAATAGTCAATCAATGTTCAAAAAGCTGAGCATGTAACAAAACAAACTTTCAACATTTATTATACATTTAGAAGTCAATGTTACAATTTAATATACCTGAACATTTTAATATACCTAAAAAGGTAATGTCAACTGCTCTACACAAAAGTGAAACGAAATTTCACTGTAAGAATTTAGTTTTTGTTGAAAGATTATCATATTTGTGAGAATGACCAAATACACTGATCAGCCATAATATTAAAACCACCTACTTAATATTGTGTAGGTCACATTTGTGCCACCAAAACATTTGTGACCCGTTGAAGCATGAAAGTGTCCTGTGGTATGTGGCACCAAGATGTTAGCAGCAGAACCCTTAAGTCCTGTGCGTTGCAATGCCGGGCCTCCATGGATTGGACTAGTTTGTCCAGTACACCCTACATATGCTTGGTTGGATTGAAATCTGGGAAATGTGGAGGCCAAGTCAACAGCTTGAACAATTTTTCATCCTCAAACTGTTCCTGAACATTTTTTGCAGTGTGGCAGGGAGCATTATCCTTCTGCAAGAGGCCACTGCTATTGGAGAATACTGTCGTGAAGGGATGTTCTTGTCAGTATAGTAGTTGTGGAATTTATCCTATTACTGACCAAATATGCTTCATTCCTCAACTTGGTTTGAACCTTTAAAACTTGCCAGTGCTGAACAACTGATATAGATTTCATTTAAAATGGCAAAGACTACAGTCCCAAATGCAGCAAAATGAATCTAATTATCAGTATGAGAAACCACTGGCCTGCTCATTTTAGATGGTGTTTAATGTATTAGCTTATTAATTACACATTTTAAAAGCCTTTTCATCGTAAAAGATATGAAAAGTGTCCCCTGGCACTACACTATGAAAGGCCAGATTTAAAGGGCATTACATACTATTTAGAATTATAATATATTACCCATCCCTCTAACTACTTATGCATTCTATAATTGTAGGGAGTATGGAGCAATCCCAGTCAGCACAGGGCACAAGGCAGGGGGGGGCACCCTTGACTGGATGCCACACCATTGCTGGGCTCGCAGGGATAGTCACACACGTGTCTCAAAGGGGAGTAAGATGGGAAATTTGAAAAGAAGCATTCTAGTGTAGCTGTACCTGGACTTATGCAAATGGCACATATAGCATCATTTAATTTCACTACATTTCATTTCAAATGAAAGCATATGTATGAGGAGGACACGCACTGATTTGAACGCCCAATCCTTTTCAGAGTTTGAGGAATCAATGCTCGTCCCTAAACAGCCCACGCAACAATAATACTATAATCTAATATTATTACAGGCAGCTTGTATTTTATGTAAAACCGGTTTAAGCAAATCCAGACTTAATGCAAAAGACTGAATGTTTCCTGATGTGCTAACACAGAAAATTCACATATGCCTGCAAGTAAATTTTCACTTTATCCTTTCATTTATTTAATATGTATTCTTTAGTACATCCATCCATTTTCTGTAGCTGCTTGTCCTGTTCAGGGTTGCAGGGGGTCCAGAGTATATCCTGGAGGCTGCAGGTGCAAGGCAGGTAACAACCCAGGATGAGAAGCCAACCCATCACTGGACGCACTCACACACAATTCATAATTTGGTAACTCTTTGGTAATTAGCCTCTGCATGTTTTTGGACCATGGTGCGGGGGGGGGGGGGGGGGCCGAGGGTTGGGGG